>JAQGAK010001794.1:0-26577 GCA_034696945.1 Lipothrix lubbocki | reverse complement strand
ATGTCTGAATGAAAAGCGTGACAAAGCAACCCGCTAAACTAGCAACAATGATAACGCTGCCTCAAAAATAAGACATTCCCCTACAGAAAAAAACCTGGGGAACACAATAAAAATACAATAAAAATTATTAGGTCACGATTTTTTGTAAAATTGCGTACTTTAAAGTGTCTCTTTAATCCTGGTGGACCCATAGTACCACCGAAATTCACAACATGACCGAGGTGTAAATGCAAACACCTATAGATACATGTAACTCAACACCGCGACCGTATAAATAAATCACATAGGTAATTAGGTAGATTAGTAATAACAGCTCAGGGGCGATGGGGCATAATGAACTTATTTTTAATTTTAAGTTTTAGTTTGTATAAAGTAAAGTATAAGTACAAAAATATAAGCAAATTCAATTTAGCCCCTCAAACGTCTCAACCAAGGAATCCTTAAAAATAAATTAAGTTGTAATTTGTAATCGTGTAATCCTTGGCAAAAGTCACTTGACGAGCTTCTGCTTCTTCACAACTTTTATGTTATTATTCACTGGCTGCACCTATATCAATGTTGTATAGTGCGCAAAGTATTTTTTTCGTATTTATTTTATTTTATTCTAAAAGGTTCATATATGTATACATTGCACACCTGTTGATTGCTCCTGATTTCGGCACATGCAAATTACATAATCTCCAGAAGAGGGATAAAGCAAAAATTGTTATTCTGAAGTCTTTTGTATACTTAAATGTATAATCTAACTTTTTCCCCTTATTATTTTTAGTATAATATAAGCACTTAATATTTGTTCCAGTAAACAATCAATTTTATTATTGTTATGTAATATATTATTGCCGTCGCATTTATGTCATCATCATCATCTTAATATTATTACGGAAAAAAGTTTACTTTTAAAACTGAAAGACTGTCAAGGTGCTGCTATCTCATATATCTATTTTGGAAATAAGGTGATAAAACTTATTATTTTAATTGTTTTTTATTTACTAATTATTATTATACTTATTATTCTTATACTACTTATTATTATTATACTTATAATTATAATTATACTATTATATACTAAAACTGAAAGACTGTCAAGGTGCTGCTATCTCATATATCTATTTTGGAAATAAGGTGATAAAACTTATTATTTTTAATTGTTTTTTATTTACTGGCATTTCTACAACAATAAATTAGTACATAATTCAATTATTTATAATAATTATTCTAATTTAAAAAAATTAAATAAAATAAATTACTAAAAATAACAAATAATATTGAAAATACATAAATAAAATAAATAATTTATTGAAATAAATATATAACAAATAATAATGAAAATAAATAATTAAAAACTTACAATTGCAATAACTGCTTGGACTGGAATGTTTTAATTTATAGAAATGTAATTTTACTTATATTTCAAACTATTGTAATAAATGTTTTAAAAAGCAGCTTGAAGTAACAGTAAAGTAGAAGAAAACTAGAAGAATTAATAAAAGTAATAAATTAATTTGTGTACATAATCAATAATATCGGTGTTAATTTTTGTCAACAGTGCCTAAAACCTTTCAATACAGTAAAATGGAGCCTACAGTTGGGAAATTTCATGGAATTCTAGCCCTCTTGCTAGCTTGTCTAACTGTATTAAGCTTCCCAGCCGTCGTAGAAGCGCAAGCTGTGCATTCTCGGGGATTTGATTTCGGAGATTTCATGGCATTGATCATCGTGTTAGCTTTGCTATTTGGAGGAATCTTTGCTTTCTTGGGACATTTGTCGAGACTCCGGGCAGTTCAAGCACCGGCATACTGATTTCGTATAGCAGCTACCAAAATTCGTACTCATTCTTTTCCTTTTACAATGGTGAGTATGATGAGATGTCGGGATTGTCGTGATTTTATTTAAATTTTTGTTTCTCACATAACGACCTGGAAAAATATTACTTCTTAGATGATCGTACTCGTAAACAATATTGTAATTAATTTTGTCTATTTATTTATTTAATTTTGTCGATTTATTTATTTGTTATTTTTTGTTTAATTTTGTCGATTTATTTACTTATTATTATTTGTTTAATTTTGTCGATTTATTTATTTATTATTATTTCTTTAATTTTGTCGATTTATTTATTTATTATTATTATTATTTCTTTAATTTTGTCGATTTATTTATTTATTATTATTATTATTTCTTTAATTTTGTGGATTTATTAATTTTTGTGGATTTTATTTATTATTATTTCTCTTTATTTATTACTATTTGTTAAATATTTATTTATACTCTGTAAGCATTGTTTTAGTGAAATAATATTTTTTTAAATTATTTATTTATGTACAAATCACTTTTTATGAAACCCTTTTTGCAGCTTAAGATTCCATTTCTGGTTGTTACTGATGATTGTGCTGAAGTCCCCCGAAACTAAACAAAACAGGAAAACTAATGAAAATAAAGTGTCAGAAATAAGGAAAAGATACGGCAAAAGTGCAATAGTGAAAGGTGAATATGGATCCAGCTGATGGGTGGTGGAAAAAATTATTATTCCCCATTTCAAAATCCCTGAAAATAATTATGTCTGATTTATTTTGAAAAAATGTTGTATCCTTAATTTCTAGTGTAGCATTTGATGAAAATGTAATAATTATACCTGTTTAATTTTCGCCTTAGAATGTTTAAGCCTCTATATGAAATATTACGTGATATTTAATCAAATACAAGCCCGACAATCACAAGTCTCCAACTTCTTATTACACTATTTTCTTGTTTTTATTGTTTCGCAAATAAATATAAATAAATTAAACAATATACTGGTCAAAATAAAATTATAGCAGGCAATAAACGGATTAACAATATAACGATTCATCCCGAGAAAAGTAGTTTAGGCTTACAAGTTAAAACTGTTTAATAATTTTGTTGTTAAAATTACAGACCATTATACATACTTTTGCATTATATTTATATTACATATATTTTTTTAAATTAAATTAAAATAGTCGCAATTCTTTTATCTATAAACATATGATATATAACATATTATATATTTATTCCTGGTATTCTCCTCCTTATCAGAAAGAAAAGTTATATCATGGATAACGTATTTATTATATAGTAGTAGAAATATTATTATTAGTATTTTACACAATTATAACAAATTAATTATGATTATCAATCAACGTTGACGACAATGTTTTGTACAAGGCCATATGGACGTGCAATATATTATGGGAGCCCTTCTTTAGTTGCAAAAATGGGATTATAGCTGACGCTATTTTAAGCTAAATAAAGGAAATTCTCAGAAGATGGGATACGTCGATAGCGGGTATTGACAATTTTCCCCGGTTTGGTCACCGGCTTCGGTTGAGGATCAATGAGGCGGGCAATACTGAGCAAGTAGTCGAATTGAGTTGGAGTTTTGACGACTGGACGAGTCCGGGGTTTCTTCTCAAGCGTCTCTGACTCTGCCTTCTCTTTATTATTGTTATTCTTGTTATTATTCTTCGTCAGCCTTTCATTTGCTTTTTTGACTTCCGACTCCGTCCGATTTGTCGTCAATTCATTCGACAGCTTTCTCTGAATGATTCGGAATGGCGATGATTTCTTTGCGGATGTAGTCTTCTCCACCTTTGTTGACGCCTTCTTGTCCACCTTCGACATTTTCTCCACTTTCGACATTTTTGTCTCCATTTTCGACATTTTTGTCTCCATCTTCGACATTTTCTTTTCCATCTTTGACATTTTCTTCTCCCCCTTTTTCGTCTCCACAACGGCCTCAACCACCGGCACGGCAGCAACGGCGTTTTTATTGACGGCGACATTATTATTATTAATAGAATTTCGATCATGCGCATGTGGGAAATGTTTGTGCGCATGAGCAGGACCGTGGCCTCCAACGGGAAACTTGGGTGTTTTCTTCGACAATGGTTTCTTCGTATCCTTGTCATTCTGGACTTGAATTCCTTTTAGATGGTAGCGCAAAGCTTTTCTACGAGAGACTATCAAATCCTCATCTTTATCTTCATCTTCTTGTTGTTGCGTCTTATTGTTGTCTCCAATTACCTCGTCGTCTCCTGATTCCTTATTATTATCTTTGGCATTCTTGTTCTTCTCCCCCGAATGATTATTAGTATTCCTAATTATTATGTCGCCCTCATCATCATTATCATAGTTTTCCTTATCCGATGAATTCCCATCCTGCCCCGATTCATCTGGATCATCTGAATAATCTTCAATCAATTCCTCCTCCTCAATAACTTCCGCAATCCCTTCTTCCGTTTCAATCTCGGATATTTTCAATTTCTTCAATTTCAGGTCCCCGTACTTGGTTATTTTGATGATGACAGGCTCACGAATTTCAATTTTCTCGTCCACTTTTAAGGGTCGTGCCCGGACGACACTCACTTTGCCCAGGGTGTGAGCTGAGGCACGCCAAGGAACATGGCCGGGTGGACCACCTCTGAGTTTCTGCTTGAGAACTCGGAGAGTACGACGGGCCCGGTAGTGGACGGGCATCTTGATGATGGAGGATGCTCTTTCCGGGATTTTGACGCCCTCTGGCAGGATGAATCCAACGGCTTTCCTTGGCTCACCATTATTACTGCTGTTGACGTCCCCAACTTTGGATCTTTTCCGGCGAGCCTTCCCCTCGTTTACTGCACAATAATGTAGAACTAATTAGATACGGATTTAAAAATATTTCAATTACATTCCATGTTAATTTAATTACTCACAGATACCCAAAATATGTTTTTATTTTAAGAAACATTTTAAAACAATGACTGCAAAATAGCAAAATATTTCGAAAATTATCAAAGGATTTTAAAATTTATAGAATTTTATTGCATAAAATAAAAATAGTAGAAATAAAACATTTAAAAAAACTTAGAAATATTTGCTATAAAATTAAGGGGGGAAATTTAAAAAAAATAGAAAATAAGGAAAATTTAAATAAATAAGTACATTTTAATTAAAAATGCATACATAGGTAAGCGTATAAATAAAGTGTTCGTGGAGAATTTAAATAAAATGAGAATATTCTGTAAACATTGGCAATTTATGCTAAAATCAGAAATGATTGAAAGGTATCTTTTGAAATAATTTACTTTTAAAAACTTGAGGTTCAGCTCTTAAGATCGACTGCAACTTCCGACCCGACTCCTCTTTACTAGTAGAAGAGTCAGTCACTGAGCAGATTTTTACAGTTTGGCAAGCCAATCCCGAATCCAAGGAAAGTCTTGCCAAATCTGTATCACTGTCTTCTCGATTCTCTGCTCCCTCCAGGCTCAAAGTGTCCGCATCGCTTTCCCATGATTCTGAATCGGTGGTGATGACTGAATCACCGGAAAACTTAAATATTGAAAATAAAAATAATTATTATTAACTTCCCAATACCTAATTTTTTTGTTGACTATCAAAAAAACTAATACCAAACAATTATCCAAAAAACAAATTAATAAAATCCAAAAAATAAATTAATAAAATCCAAAAAATAAATTAATAAAATCCAAAAAATAAATTAATAAATTGCAAACAATACATAAATCGACAAAATTCCAAACATTATTTGACAAATAAAAAAAATCAGAATTCGAAAGAAAAATTATTAATTCCAGCAAAAAAGTCACTTAATATTATGTTGTTAATCCACAAAACTACACACCTTCCGATTTTTCAACTCGAGCGGAAGCTCAGCCTCTAGGTTAGCAGATGTTGTTAGTTGCGGGCTGGTGGAAATAATGTTGGAATCCATTTCTGGAAAGAATTATTCGCTCAAAAGGGAACTCTTGCTGTCTAGGACTTTGTGAACTGGAAATACTTTAAACTTGAACCGATTTCTGAAAAAAGATCGGAGAGGGAAGAAATTATGAAACGAAGTCGTCCTGTTTTCCCGATCTATATGCATAAATATAGGATTTAAAAGGAAGGGATGGTTATAGGTTGGGAGCTGCAAGGATAAAATCACGAGAGAATCAAACCACACGTAATAATTATAGATATTGCTAATTAAAGTCCTGTGACTTGAAATCAAATGATGACTGAAATCGTTTCTTCATCAACCCTGACACTATATACGCGATTCTTAATGAAAATGAAAACAACTCTCCTATATGCTTCAACTATAATGTCTGACGGAGCTCACTCAGCCGAATCTGAAGGTTAAATAATTATCCTGTGACCACTGAACGTTGTTTATATCATTTACACGTAAGAAAATATATCATTATTTTTCCGATGCCCAGAAGAGCTCATACTGCATAATATGTCATCCCATTCCCAATATACAGTCTGACGACGACTTGATCGTATTAAAATATATTCAGTGCTAATTACTGCAGAGGTGTTCCTTTTCAGCAGATTCAAATGCCAAATCACCTTTCTACGTGCAGATTTAAAAACTTCGAAATCTTCTTCCACGGAGAGATGCATCATCCGTAAATATAAATACATGGGAACACATACACATATAATCGTTGAAGAGGCAAATATAACTATCTACACAGTTGCTAAAAAGCAATAAGAATTTCTACGGTACTACAAGAAATTTCACAAATATTCGAATGCAGAAATGACTATCCCGTTTAAAAGCATGGCCTCTGTGTTTACATTGTCACCAGCATAGCGCATTTATACGGGGAGCAAAATCCCGCTGTTGCTATGGAAACTGTAGATGAGTCTTATTGTTGCATGTTGTAGAAAGGGGAAATATTCACAGTTACTACCGCATCCGGGCGCATCAGTGTCTTTGCATATCCTCAAATAAACGGGATAGCCACTTTTGCATTCTAAACTTTAAAAATAATATTCGGATGCTGTAGTCATTCTTATTGCAATTTTAACAAGTATGGGGAGATAGTTATATTTGATTCTTCAACGACATTCTGCTGTTAATTAAAATTAGGCTAGCAATCATAATTGAATCGGAATTCATTTATAAAAAGTGTTTGGAATCCGAATCTATTTTTGGAAATTTTTAAATGTAATCAGAATCTTCTATTGAAATATTATTTTATAGCGCTAATTTTTGTTTTTAAAGAAATGCGTAGTAAATGCAGTAGAATGGTCGAATTTTTCTTTAGTATTTTTCATTTGTTCGTAATGACGTACAATTAGTGACTTAAATTTTGAATTGGAAAGTTTTAAAAATACATTTCGTGTAAATTAATATTACACATTAAACTTATTTTAGTATAAGGATATTAACAATTTTGCCTTCTGTCAACTCTGTATATGTAAAATTAAGTACCGAATAAGTATTTGCTTGCACCTAATAAGTCTTCATTTTCCATAAATGTATTTTAACACGTTTAGGTTTTTAAAAACGATTTGAGTTTTATTTGTAATAATTTAACTATGGAAATTGCTTTTGCAATTTTGCACCAGACGTGCTAATATAATATGCTTCCTTCCATATAGCCAAACGTCGTTGAAACAAATGTACCCAAATAAAAAACAAGTTAATTATTATTACTTTGACATATCCTTGTGTACTCTTTCAAAGAAATACATGCATTTATGCTGTAAGGATAGTAAAACACCCGTAGGATTTTATCAGGATTTGGTATTTAAAGTTGTTGACGACTTGGACAAAGGAATACAAAGTATACAAAATGCACTATAGTCACGGGGAATGATCCCATTCATTCGTTACTGAACGAAAGAAAATTCCGTAGATTTTTCTTCATTTTCAAATGAAAATGTGCCTCAAATGCTAATAATACAAATTGTGTAAAATGCTCCTTCAAAAAATTGTGGATTTTCAAATTAAAATTTGCTTAAAAATTACAAAACACTAAAAATATTGAGATTGAATATAATAATCCTTGAAAAGTTCAGTCAATGTGGAGCAATAACGTTCATTTGGCCATAACAAGAAGAACATAAAACTATAAAACACTATTATATAATGATGTAATCTCTAGAAGTTAAAGCTCAAATTTACATGTATCCTAATGTAATATTCATACAAAATCAAGTACCTGCGGAATAAAGAGAATAACAATAATTAGCCCGCGTACCCATCCACACATTTGGTTAAAGCTTTGCTTGCTTATTATTATACAATTAGCTATAGTCTACTCCGCCTGTCAGGTTTGGTCAGGTTGGGTTTGGTTTGAACTGACCACCCCAACTTAACTATATAACACGTCTGGCTAATATAGACATATATGAGGATTGACTAATGTTAATTTAGATGTATTTACTATTAAATTTGTCAGCAATGAGACCTACCGGAGAAAACAATAATATAATAAGTGCTGTGCAATTGTGCATTCGTAGAGCGTATACTAACTTTTTTCATGTTGACAAACTATTATTTAATATTTTTGTTGTTTCATCACGTGTGTGCATTGCCCATTAAAAAATGATTTAATATTTCGGGGGAAACCTTATTGTGATTCACTCGACAGAATAATTAATGATCACATATGGTGGGGGGTATAATTTCAATGACTAATTTCATTCGTGAACTGAAGGAGGAAATAATAACAACAACATTATTATAATAAGATTAATACATAATATAAATCACTTCTGCAAAATCCGGACCTGACTCATTCCGACTGCGAAACAAAATTTAAAAACTAAACCTTTACCGCCATCACTGTATATTGAACAATGTGAGGTTCTATTAGTTAAAACTGTTAAAAGAGCATTTGCATCATCCATTTTGAAGATTGAAACTGCAGGTCACGAGCTTATGAATTCTACACCAATTGCATTGTCAACATGGGGTTGTAGTAATAATATATGTATGTACATATGGCAAATACGGCTTCGTGGAATCTTTCTTTAAATCTCACCTCACGTATTCGCAACGTTCATTCACATTCACCCTCGTCGTAACTATAAAACAAGTTGCAGCACAAAATATACGATGCATAATATTCGAAAACGAAACACACACGAAACATATATGTCCAATGTCCAACAATGAGATCATGCTGCGCAGCACCTTAACAACAGCAAATTATAACCAATACCAATGCTATTTAAATGCGAAGAAGACTTTATATTAAAAGTAAACAAATAGGCTGAGTGTGTTTAACAAAATTTGACGATGCTCAGTCGTCGACAGCTGTTAGTGTTTAAATTGTAAATTGTACTGTGTACACAATTTGTTTTTACGATCCGATTTTTTTGAAATGACCATAGACAATATTACGACGAAGCACGCACCGGAAGAAAATATGGTAAATAAGATTAATTGGATCAACCCTGAATTAAAATGACAGTGCCATAATTTAGCATACATTTGGTATGTCTCTTTATGCTACATCGTAGATCTTTTAGAGAACTAAATTTTATATATATTGTACACGTTATATATTCCATGGAAAAATCCTAAGTGCTTACATATGATTTAAGTTAAACTGGTTACACTTTTTTTTATGTAATATGCGATTCGCTTAACCTTAACAAGTATTAATTACCTAAGTTTAAATGTTGAAGGCTTAAATCGACCTTCTTACGCTCCCATTTAAATACATGCAACGCCATTGTTTGTACGTATTTAAGGATTAATTTAGAGATGCAAACTAAAAGTTTTTGTTCTGGGAAAATTAAATTTTTGACACATTTTTTTCCATAAAAGCTGTGAAATTACTGCTTAAATACAGTGTGCAAACAGTGCAGACCCAGGTCGAATGTTATGGTTCAAGATGTTTGATTTTGCTTAAATTCTACGTAACGCTTATTGAGCTGGAGCGGCCAATCTTAATAATTTAAGTCTGCCGATAACCAATTTATTTAAAGATTAAAATTCTTAGGGCAGTTTTTGTTGGTTTATTTAGTTTTGTTAGTCAGCGATTTCGCTGCTACAGCTGCAAATTTTGAGTGTAAACAAAAATGCTTTAATTACTTACACCATTTGGCCAATCATCAATCATTGCACTGTCGATTCAGTGTCGAATTTTGTTTCAATGCAAAATTTATGGTACACATTAAAACCATGTACCATGTGTCGTACACTTGTTAACACTGTTAACGTAATTTTTGTAGCTAATTTGCAAGAATAATAACATTTCCTAACCAATATGTTATGTTGTGGGCATAACTAGCAAACTAGTTCATATTTTTGGAAGATATGAGGTACTTTTGCTTTACGTAATTTATACCGCCACAGCGGTTAATGACCTCTACGTTTCAACATTACCAACTCCAAGTACCATTTCCATATTACTTTCTGTATAGTTGCAATTTGCAAATAGAACAAACTTTTATCACCTTGGAAACAATTATCCATATACAAGCATGAGAGCGATTGCTCTCATGGAAAATTTTAAATTTATCAATAAATTTCACCTATTTATCAATCATAGCTTGTTATTGCGCTTTTATCTTATTTTGCATAAATGGTCTTATACAATTTTGCATGGTAACGTACTATATTATATTAATAGATACTTCTTTTGATAAATTAAATCCTTGATAAGTTTAAATTGATTTTTCTATAATTAATTCATTTCTGAAAAAATTCTTTGGCTTCAAGACTATAGAACTAAAATAGAAACAAAGAAATTAATAATATTCAATAGATAATATGACGGATTAGATAAATTGCCTAGCTTAAAAGTGCTGAATAAAATATTGCAAATTAATTCCTTAAATTATTACTTAACTACTACAGTATTGTTTTATAAAAATACAAAGTACAAATCGTTACTGCAACTACCTAATCGTAATGCTTTGAGAACAAAGACAGCTCAATAAAATCGTTAATATTAGACCTGCGTCTTTTCAGTCAAATGTCAAATCCTCTGTCTGGGATTATTAAACACAGAAAGTTTAGTCGATTTCCAACTGCCAAATAGTATTAGGTAATATTATTCAATGTTTACAGCCGTTGTAGCCACAATTTAAACAACCTTTATTTAACATTTGTTGAATCACACAAGTAATAAAAAAAGCAACGAAGCAAATGAATTTACTTGTTGTTGTAGTTGTTGCATTATGAACAACAGGTCTATTATTATATAATGCTTTTTACAAGCAAAAAGCTGTTAACCAAAAAAATTAGCCCCGAATGCAAAAGAGTAATATGAATAAAATTCAATAGACAATAAAAATGCACATTGACAGTGAAGCATATACCTATACAATGAAAATGTACTTCACATTAAAATTTACTATTATAGTCAGAACGTACTGTACGACTTATGAGGAATTTTAACAAGGAATTTTAGTACATTCTGACATGAAAGTTTGTCGTTTTAGCGCAATCGGAGACTCTGACCTCTTACATTAAATAAGGTTTTGATTTTATTGTTATAGTGTAATAACTTGGTATTACTGATTTTAAATTCTAGACATATTTTCCATTTGAGAACATTTATAAGATATTTTGAGATTTAATATTCTGACCTTTCCTCGTCTCAAATTTCAAATGAGAAGTGGAGGAAGGAAGATATTTTTTTAATCAAGAGACGTATATAGGTACATATTATAGTATAACATTATGCTCATTTAGTAAACACTTTATTGGTGCCTGACCATGGGATATTTGCATCTACTAAATATTTAGCATTGTTAGCTGAACTATTGTTATTGTTGTTTGTGGCCTTAATAATTTAACTCTTGGATTGTATAGAAAATTAGAAATACATATTCATGCTGCACTTTTCATAAAATCAGTCTTTGCCATGATCACGTTAAATTCTCTATATTAATAATGTGCTCCTGCATTTACTTTATAATATCGTTGTTGAAGAGGCAAATACAACTATCTACACAGTTGCTAAAAAGCAATAAGAATTACTACGGTACTACAAGAAATTTCACAAATATTCCAATGCAAAACTGACTATCCCGTTTAAAAGCATGGCCTCTGTGTTTACATTGTCATGAGTATAGCGCATTTTTACGGGGAGCAGAATCCGCTGTTGCTATGGAAACCTACACTGCTGATGAGTCTTATTGTTGCATGTTGTAGAAAGGGGAAATACTCACAGTGACTACCGCATCAGTGTCTTTGCATATGCTGAATAAACGGGATAGCCACTTTTGTATTCTGAACTTTTAAAAAAATAAGAGGAAGCTGTAGTCATTCTTATTGCAATTTTAGCAACTATGTGGAGATAGTTATATTTGCTTCTTCATCGACGTTATATTTTTTCAAATGATTCTCCTTCTCTTTGATGCACTTTACAGAAAACAGAACTATAACCTATAATAATATCCATCTGAATAAGCTTCACCTTCATAAATTATGGAAGAGATGAGGGGAAGCAATAGAAAAGAAAAAAGCATTGAGAACGGATATTTGACTTTTAAATTTCAAGTCTCCCCTTTCCTTCAAATCCCATATCCGTATGTCTATAGTACAAAGTACGTGCATAATTTTTGTCAAAAGAAATCCCTTTCAAATGTATTGGAACATCTACTATACACAGCAGGTAAAAAATACAAAAGTGACGACTGTCGATATAACGGCAAGAGGAAAATGTGTAAAAGTAAATAAGCCGGTTGAAAAAAAAATCCTAAATGGAAATTCATCAATTCATGTACTTATGTAGGAAATTTTTAAATGTACATACGCATTAGAGAAGAGACAACACAGACCTTAACTTAAATTCAAGTTCGTTTGTATAATTAATATCAATTAGTAATATCATAAATATATTTAAACCACCGGACAATTAATTTTTACTGTTTTTCATGTGAACATTGTGAGTGGTGATTGGTGAAGGAAGGAACAGGAACATCGGAAAAGCAATCAAAATATTAGTTGTATCTTATAAGCATATGCACCAGCAATGTCATAATGTTGTGTGTTAAAAAAACAAGAATAATTGATTTTAAATTCATAAAAATTTTTAGTACAAAAATTTATTGTAAACAATTCTACATTAACACTGACAATTTAAATCCATTTTGGATTTAAAAAATTTAATAATTAAAAACAATTTAATTTAGTATTGAAGTTAATTTTTTCTAATTTTCAGGAAGAGGACAAAATTTAATTTATTTTTCAAAATCAGAAATATCGTGAATTAATTTGGCAAATTAAACACTACTGTTTTTTAAAAATGAAACGACAAATTGTAAAAAAATATTTTGAATTAAATATAATTAATGAAGTATTTTAAATTACATTCTTTTTTAATTTGTAATAAAATTATATAGTGTTACAAATTTTTAAATAATAATTTTTTTTTAAAAATTGTTAACAACATTCTGAATTAATTTCTTGCAGTAAATACCAAAAAAGGCATAACGCATTGTATTTTACAACATTTTTGCACATTGCACTTAAATGAAAATTTAATCAAAGTGAACCTTACGGGGCAGAGAATTTTCAGCTTAACACGTCGCATGGCCAGGGAAATTGTCATCAATTTAAACTTGCTCAGAAGGACCAGAGCCTTATTGCTATGCATTGATTGTGGCTGGAATGGTGGAGATATGGACGGGAGAATCACTTAAAATTTAATTAATAATAATTAAATGTATTTGTATAAATAATATTTAAATAAAATATATTTTTCTATAAATTTATTTTTTTATTCAAGTAATTTTTATCACAGCGCCAAAGGACGCACTTGTCCACAACGAAGAGCAATAATCCTAAAATATTTGCAATTTAATCAATCTGGCACAAAACATATTGCTTTAAACAACAGCGGAATGACAAAACAATTAATAATATCCTCAAGCAAAGAACAGCTGTCGGAAACTGATGGCTGCGGGAGTCAATTTAATTCAATTTAAATGATTTCATGTTGGACGAACGACGTCGTAAATACGGTAATATCTGTAAGTATTACATAGGAATGATGATAAGGTCCATAAGAAGACGTTGATAATGATGAATCCTCTCATGTGATCTCGGGGTCTTGACATGACAATTTAAGCATGCACTTAATCAAAGGGTTTCCCCTTCTTTTGGTCTACTGGGTCCAGTCCCCGTGTAATATATAATACAATACACATATATATGGGTAATGTATATAAGTAAGTATCTCATATAGATATGCAAAAGCAGATAACGTCATCCGTGTCGGAAAACGTTGAAAATGTATACGTGCCCCCAACGTTTGTCAACAACAACAAGTTTTTTAAATCATGGAAGATTTCCAACAAATAATTATTATTTATATATGTATACAATATATAAATTTACATATGTTTATTGTATGTATTGTATGTATATTGCAATAAGCGGAAATTTAAATGTAATAAGTACATAGATATGTACAGATAGTCATAAGGAATATCCTGATTTAATTTATGAATCCTCATCAGGTGGAAATGGCTAAGCTGCGTGACTTCCCCTAATATGTAATCTTCTGAGAGAAAGAGAGACAGGTGTCAAACCAGAATCCATTGGTTTTCACATTATGACAACTCTTATTAATTATCTCAAGTATCATCCTTGCCCTCGCACTCATCATCATGCTATTATTTTCATTTGTTTGTCACTTATTTTGTGAATCCATCTTAATAATAACAATATTATACAGATAATTATGTACGGAAGAGTTTATCCGGTATTAAATTAATAACAACAATAAGGCATACAGTGATCGAAAGAACGTTTACAGGGATGAAAATCTTAATGATAATAAATAATTTATCATTTAGTTTTACAAATTATTACTATTACAAAATTAACGTAATTTGAAAAATGGTTCTTGTACTTTGAAACAATTAAATGACTTTTTTTAGAATAATTGTATTTAATTAATTCTGTTAATTATTAAAATTGTTAAATTTATAAAGAAAATATCACATTATTAGCAATACTACTAGCATTTATATTATAATTATTAATTATTATATTTATCCGAATTTTTATTTTGAATTTTAATAATTATTAAAAAAAAATTATTAATGAAGATTATTATAAATTATTATTATCAGTAGAAGCAGAAATTGTAGTAGAATTATTTGTACGAAGAATTTGGTATTCATCATCTTCATCATCAATCTGAAGATCAGTAGAAGACGGCAGGGGCGGAGAGAGAGGCGAAAGTTCAAACTGAAAGCGATCACAGAGCCAATCAATCACGTCCTGCCGGGACGTTAATGCATTGAAAATTTTCCGTTCCGCTTTCGTGAGGACGGACTCGGTCATGTGGATGAGGTGCCGATGGAAAATTGTAAAATGACTGTCCAACTCCAGACTAATCTCCAGCCAACGCTTCAAGCACGATACAGGTGTTTTCGTATGACCAGCAAACAAGGCAGGATTGTCAAGGAGAGCACGAGCGACCATGACTCCTGTAAATAATAATTATATTACATGAAAAATAATATTGTATAGTACAGTACAGATACTAAATATGTGATTTTGTAATAATACAGAAAATGTAACCGCAAGTTTGTAAGATAACAAGAAATAGGCTTGTGTGTAGCCGAGTAATGGAATAATTACATTGTACTATTTAGCTCTACTAGTGTTCAAAGTTATTGGAGGCATGGGAAAGAGATATGAGAACACATGAGAAGGTCATTAGGAGAGTGTAGTATTAATTATTAATTTCTTCAGTTAGGTCTCCTGTTATATAACAGATATTTTTTCTAAAATAACAAAACGAAGAAACAACGAAACATATGCGATGCATTATCTATATATTACAATAATTATGTAAAGTAATAAACTGTATTATACAACTTTGCGACACGGAAAATAATATTACCGTTGTGGCAAATTGATAAAACTATTTCATTTGGCTTTAAATACTTGCAAAATACCTTTTACACCAGTAGCTTCTTGAACTGCGTAAGCTTTTTCTAACGAATTAATATCTCCATTAGCAATCACCGGGATAGAAACGGAATCTACGATTGTGCGGATTGTGTCCAGATTCACTGGTTCCGATCGTTCTTTGATAGTGCGACCGTGCACGGAAAGGAACGAGATGCCCGCGGATTCCAGCTGACGGACTAAATCGACGGTTCGGCTGTGAAACGAAAAACAAGATAAATAATTAACTTTTATATTTTATTCTTGTGTAGCTATAGGTAAAATTTCCAATCTAAATCTGACAATTCTATAGAAGCTCATAAATTTGAAAATCTGAAAAAATGTGTAAAGCTGTAAATCTACATCTCACAATCTCCTGCATCACTCAATCTATTCAAGATATTGACACTTACGCCAAGTCACGAAATATCCGGATTTTGACCGAAACACTGTAACTGGAATCAGAAATGCGGTTCCGAGTTTGACGCAAAATATCTGCAACGATTTCGGGTTTGTTGAGCATGCAGGCTCCGATTCCATCTTGAATTGCCCAGCGTTGAGGACATCCACAGTTTAAGTCAATGCCGGAGCTATTGCTATATATTATAGAAATTAAATTTTACATAATAAATCATATCTGGACTTTATTAACATTGACAGGGTTGACAAGATAATAATTAATTAGGTTTAAAAATTTATACATGGGTATCCAAATTAATATTCAACTATGAAAAGCTCTCAACTTTTTGACAAACATACCTGTAAATATACTCTGACGCTATTGCAAACTCCTCTGGGGTTTTCGCCGCAAATTGCACAACAAGCGGATTATCATCTGCAAAATAGAGGTTTAAGCATTTATAAAATCAAGAATGTTGTAATTAAAAAACTAAAATAGTATGTATATTTGGCATATTAGACAATTATGCATCTTTAAATCTTAACATTTTTTCATCAAGTTACTGTTGCCAAACTTTTCACTTTTGCAATTACATAAATATTATGTTAATATGTCATTATTATATAATCCGCATCTTCCCTATAGCACATACTTGGATTCGAGATAAATTCTATATCTCTGTATTTCTCGGATTTCACAAACGAGTCGGCCATTATCATTGGGGAGAAGGCAAGATCACAGTCATACTCCCGCACCAGCAGTCGGAAGGGGAGTCTGTAAATAAATATATTTCAAACGTAATTATTTAAATATTAATTACTCTCTAATATCTTTCCTTGCCGTCATTACAGTTCATATTTTTCCTCTCCAAATCATTTCATAATATATGATAAAATATAATAGAGCTGTTTTTCTCACTCTCTCTTTACCTGGAATATCGGACCATTGGAGCGCAGATTTTGACTAACGATTTTTCTTCGAAAAGATTCATCATTACTATACTAAAACTAAGATAATCAATATAATTAACACTAACAAATAACTTTCCCGTCTAAATGACTTTTTAAATGACAACACACATGAAGAATGTTTTTACAAAAATAATTATTTACTCGTGGAAAATTCTTATTATAGAGCTCCTACAAAGTGTTCATAAAAATGAAAATTATTCAGTCCACACAAATTAAATTGTATTTCTATGTATTTTGTTAATTTTAATTTATTTTATTACTGTAATTTTTTATTTATTCATTTCTTTATTTATTTACATGTATGTATTTACATTTATTATTTCTTTACTCCTTATTACAAAAAAGCCTTCCGCACAGCGGCAACGCAATTTAAATTCTGCACTAAAAGAATTAAATAATTATTTTATTTAATAATTACGTTGATATTTAATTTTAATTTACAATTAAAAAATTAGCTTTACGGCAGCCAAAACTTAGAAACACATGGAAGTTCCAACTACAAGTTTCCCGCTGCTGCTGGAATTAAGAATTTTAAAAAATGCATTGGTTTAAGAAATTATAAGCAAGCCTAAAAGCTGCTCCCATTAAAAATGTAGAAAGGCGGAAGTTGCATAAAGGCGGGGGATTCAAAAATTGTCCAACTAGACAACTCAAATTTTTTGGGATTTATAGGGATTTCCTATTAATTTCCTATCCTTATACGACATGACAAGATAGCCTTGCGTGTTAATTTATTACACGTTGGGGAGTTGGAGGCAAGCAAGAAAGAGGAATTCTGCTGCCTTTCTATTCTAAATGTTCACTGGGGTGTAGCATTGACCCATTTTTATTTATTTATTTCCTTTTAAAAAAAATTAAAAAGCTACTATAGAACTAAATATGGAGAACAAGTGACGACAGTATTTTAATAATTAAAATTCCTAGAATTTCCTTTTAAATTAAAAATAAAATAATACAAAAAAAAGTAATGAATTTATCGGAATTTCGTCAAGCTGTGAGGACTCCAACGACTCTCCGAGTTGGAAATTCCTCATTTAGATTGCAAACAAAATTTTTAATTTTTCTCGTCGCTTTCACTATCATTGGATTGCTGTATGTTTCTATTCCAACGCATGGGGATGGTAAGGAACTTTAAAAAAAACGAATTTAATAAATAAATAATTGATGAAAAATAAATTATTTATTGTATTTAATTGCTAGAATTAATTTCAATTTTTAAAATTTATCTAATTTTAAAATAAATAGTGTGTATTCATTTTCTAGAAATGTATTAATTGTAATTGTTTTCCTTAATTTGAATTTTCTGATTCATTTCAGTTTCTTATTTGAAATTTCCAGAAGCTTCCCCATCAATTCAAGTTCATTTAGGTGGAAAGCGCGGATCGCTTCTCTGGGGTTCCCAGCACTTGCACAGGCATGGAAAATACCCTTTGACCCCGCCAATAACAACCGAGAAAGGTCTGAAGTACCGAATTGGGATCATTTCTGACCTGGATCAAGAGTCAAAGTCCGCTGGGGACAAATGGATTTCCTACCTTCGACGTGGAAGTTTGTATTTACAGTATAATAAGGACAGTCCGAAGGATTCCAAGGTATAAAATTGAGATTCTGTATAGTGTAATAGTTTATAACAGATGGGATAAAAATGGATTGTGGGTTATTAGTTGGGATTTAGATATTTAAATTCTTCTATTGTATTTCAAGAAATGTAGTAATAAATAAAATGATTTGAAATTTGCAGGTCTCAATGGAGTGGGATAGTGGTGAGCCTTTGGTAGCCAAATCGGAGATGAATCAAGGCGGTCGAGGCATGGAGCTCTCTGAACTAATAGTATTCAATGGGAATTTGTACAGTTGTGACGATCGGACGGGGATTGTGTACAATTTAGTGACGACGGAACAGGACGAAGTACTTCCAGTTCCTTGGGTTATTCTAGCCGATGGGAATGGAACTTTGCCGAAAGGTATTTGTTTATTCTATTTAAATGCTCTAATTTATTTTCTTTATTATTTTCTGTAATGATTTTGTTTTAGTTTCAATATAATTTTATTTTTGTGTACATTCTCGCACTGTTTCTAAAGTTATGCCAGAAATTAAAATTCCTTTGTATTATTTTTTCATGGTGACATTTAAAAATTTCTTTAAGGCTTCAAATGCGAATGGAGTTGCATCAAGGATGGTCATCTGTACGTCGGCGGACTGGGGAAGGAATGGACGACTTCCTCTGGAGAACTGGTTAATCTAAACCCGCAGTATGTCAAGCGAGTATCTTCGACGGGGGAGGTCGAGCACTTGAGTTGGGTCTCCAACTATCATAAGATGGCACAGGCTTTGGGTATACATTTTCCAGGTACAAAATTAATTCGGAGAGTGAAAGTTGGGATAGTTCATCTCTTTTTACATCGTATTTAAGTATTTATTTATTTTGTTAAACCTTTTATAAATAATTATGGATATTTATGTAATTTTTATTATGTAAGTATATTTGCTTTTGAAACTTGTTTTGATTGTATTTGAAATTTAATATCTCCTATTCATCGTTTATCCCACTATGAAGGTTACGTTATTCATGAGTCATCCGGGTGGAGCGATATTCTGCAAAAATGGGTCTTTTTACCCCGTAGAGCAAGTACAGAGCAATATCATGAAAAGACTGATGAGAAGAAAGGGACAAATATTATGTTAGTTGCCAACGAGGAGTTTACTGATATTGAGGTAAAGATTTTTTTAAAAACTTAAATACAATGTTGCTTGTGATATGAATGATATTATGATAAATAATTTCGTAAAAATTTTAATGCTTGTTTACTTAAATGGTGTTAATGTGTTTTAAATTGAAATATGTACAATAATTTTTACAAATTCGTAAATTTTCTCAGGTCCGGCACGTCGGTGAAGTGATTCCCACCCACGGATTCTCCAGCTTCAAGTGGATTCCCGGAACAAATGATGAATTAATTGTCGCCTTGAAATCTGAAGAAATCGAAGGGAAAACAGCCACTTACCTCATGATCTTCGACATGCAAGGGCATATTTTGCTGCCGGAGACAAAAGTCGGCGATCATAAATATGAAGGGGTAGAATTCATTTAGAAACTAGAACTATTACTACATATATTAGGTATAAGGACCTGAAGCAAGAGATTTTTTACCTTTGAATGTAATATGTGTGTACTGTTTTTGAATTTATTGTAATAAGCTCGCCCGCATAGCCTTGAGACACGCGTACTTTTAATTTTTTTTTTGTAATAATAATTATTACAGAATAACAATAATAATTACTTGCGATATTGTAGCTTTCGGATCTCATCATCTGCATTTCTACGCTCAAACCGTTTTGCAATATATAAGTAAAAGTAAACAATAAAATGTATATAAAAGTGCGTACGTTCATATATATTAAAATATTTGAACAGGGAAAAAATAATTGTGTATGCCAAGACAACCGATGGAAAACTTCGGTCCCTTATATTCCTACATTCCAATGTGATATGTAAATAGTAGTTGAAACGCAGTCAGTTAAAATAGAAGAAGTAAATTAATTAAATAGATTTAGTTTTATTAGCTTTTATCATACGTTGCTGTAATCATTGTAATAATAACAACTTTGACAGTTAATAGTTATTATTGTTTGTGTGTACTTTTACTTTGTTCAATTTTCTATAACAATTCTGTAACTCCTTTTAATTTGTTCCATATTCACATTATATTTTAAACCCAGGCAATATTTTATTGAATTAATTTAAAAAACATAACCTTGTTTTATTTTATTTTAAATCATGGATTATAAATAACGTTGTCATTCCACGAGTAATAATAAAAACTGCATTTATTAAAATGGAAACACGTAGTATATGTATATAACAGTGGATTACACAACTACCAGAGCGTGTGTGTTTGCAAGTGTATAAAACAAGTAAATAATAAATTGTTGCCCAATCCGCCTGTAAAACTTTTCCATGCTCAACTCAAAAATTTGTATGTATGTACTTGTTCTTTTTATATGTAAATATATATGCCAGAGAGGATCTGCTATATGTATATATAGGTATCCATATACAGATTGTAAAAAAATTTAGTACTAAAATATTCCAAATTTATGTCCATAATATTTCCTTTTTCTTGTGTATTGTAAAATATATTCTGGACACACAAGATGACTATCGCTACACATGTCTTCAGGAATTGGTTGGAAGGGTTCATTAAAATTACAAATTTCCCTTTATCTTTAAATGCGGGACGGCTTTAAAAGCTCCGGCCTGCTCATCACAAAGTTAGATTCCTATTTTGTTAAACGGCGTCATTTTTTTCTGTCGAAAAACAAGACGAAATTTGTGAGCAAAATATTTACACCATTAAATTTAAAAAATACACTTCGCGTTAAAGGATTGTAAATAATTAGTAAAAATAATTATTAGAGACGTGTTTTTGTTGTCCAACAACAGTAACTTTGAAGTATTAACAGAGAATATACATAGGTAAAAAAAACTCAAGGATATTAGAAAAAAGCTTTCCTAGAAGGTACAAATTCATTAAATTGAAAAAAATTATATGCGTAAATATATATTCCATAACTTCACAACATCTTTTTATTGTAAACACAATTTCATTGCCATTGGCACAATAAGTGCACGTATGCACATTCAGTCATCGGACACTGCTGGAAAAAATATTTTTATAACTATATATTGCCGTGTATCAAACGGGAATTTCTGGAGAATCCTAAAATTTCTCGTCTCTACGCAGGGCAAAAACAGCCATTTCTATACAAAATTTTGGATATCAACATTTTCGAAAAATCAATATTTTGGTATTCAAAAATGTTTCCCGGAAATTCCGGTAGTGCACTAACAAAAATACTGGCTGAAAATACAATTTCAGTAATCTTCGCCTATTTAATCTTGTCTACGTGGATCCTGAATGACCAGGAAGATGCCATACAGAATTATGTATGGAATTTTATCAAAGTCAATGATACCGCAATTGAAATTTTTGAGCAGAAAGTCATTTTAGGCATTAATGAGTTCTTCCGGAGCAACCATGAGCTCTTGCCGCTGGCGCTTTTGGTCATTTTGACGGGGCTGTACATGGTAAGAAAATAAAATTAATTAATTAAAAATTTGTTTATAATTAAATAAAATAAATTTATTAAAAATTTGTTTATAATTAAATAAAATAAATTTATTAAAAATTTGTTTGTAATAAAATAAAACAAATTCATTAAAAATTTGTTTATAAATAAATTAAACCCCATATGTGCAGATTTACCAAAAGGCGATGCTGATGAAAACGCGAGGAATCCAGAGCAACAAACTGATAGACAACGATGGGAATTACTTGCCTGACCTCTACTACGACTGTGACGAGAGCATGAGGTCAAGCCTGCCCGAGCCGGATGAAGTGGAGACGGACTACGAAAGTGACGGGGATGAAGAGGAAAGTCAAGGAGGAGGAGGAGGATCAGCTCCAGCAAAAGTGATCTTCCAATTGGAACCCTCATCGGAAGAATCCGACTGTGAATCGGATTTCATCAGCGACTCCTACCGAGTCCATAACAGTCTAAACCTGACCCAAGCCAGAGCAGTCTCCTTCAAATGCGTCATCCTCGAGGTCCGGGACAAGTTCAGCGGCCTCAGAAGACCTTTCCCGGTCCGAGTTGTCATTGTGGATGAAGATATGTCCGTGGAATTGGATGCAATCATTGAGCCCGGACGGCGGCTTGAATTTGTGGACGCGCCTCCGAATTTCAGGATTATGGGTCGGGAAAATATTATGGAAAAATATAATTTATTTTATTTATTATTTAAATTAAATTAATTATTTTATTTGTAACTTAAGAATTTGTCGTTAATATTCCTATACGCAATATAGGCTTGCCATATCGGCTGGTGAGGCAAGAAATTTTAAATATTCTTCGGGGGTCAATCATTGTTGGTTATGAACTTAGACAGGACCTTAAAGCCTTTGAAATTACAAATGAAATATCTGCAGCTTCCTTCAGAGATTCGGGAATTGCCAAGTTAGCGCGATTTTAATTAATATAAATTACAAACATTTAAATTTCTTTAAAAAATTCATTATGTAAATGATTTCAAAACATAATTTTATAGAATGTTCATGACACGTAAGGCTCCGCCAGAAGCGGGATGGCAGCACCCTTCCCTTCCGCAACTGGTATCAACACATTTAAATCTTGAAATGAGAGACTGCTTGGATACGGTAATTAATTATTAATTATTATAATTATAAATAGTTAGAATTGAACATTGTAATAATATTTATTTAATTATATCTTATTACAATAATGACGATAAATATAAATTTTTTAAAAGTATGCTTCATTCCTTAAGGTTGAATGTGCCAAGGCAGCCATGGCGATATACAAAAAATATCGGCATTTGGCTCCTTCCGGCTGGGCCCGTCGGGAGCAACGAATTCCCCAGTTTCCTGCTCTTCATATTTCTCGTTACTAGAAACTAAAACTACTAAAACTACGTTACTAGAAAACTAGAAAATTCACAAAAAATAGAAATATTTAAATAAGTAGTATAATTGAAATAAAAAATTAAATTGTAAATAGCAAGATTATATATTTGTAATAAATAAAAATAATAATAATTTTAATTTAAATGTGTACCAGATGTAGTAAATTAAAATATTTATAATAAGTACTTAGTAAAGTAAATAATAAATTACATTTAAAGTTGTATAAATATGAAATAAAAACAATATGGAATGAAATGGAGACATATACATACATATTACTTAAATTCGACGAGAATGTATATTTACGCCTTAAGGCGTGCATATATAATATACGGTAATAAGCGCAGAGGAAGGCTTCGTTGATATTGCGTTGTACAAGACAAGACGTTTTATTTTGCATGACAATAGTTGTAGCGCCTCTTAGCCGAGCGCTACATTCTCTTGTAAGGAGAGAGTGAGATCGATTCCCACGCCGTGCAAAAATTATTCAAGAGAATAAAGCGACGAGGTAGCTTTGTTTCTTCCCGTCGACTCCTCTGTCCTTTTTTGGTTTCAGTTGTAACCACCTCATTGACTGCGACTTTTTGGTCGCAAACACTGCAGCGATTAACAACTTCCACCACTCGTCCAGGCGTCCACATAGTTTACCACATTGATTTTTATTGAACTTGTAGTTTGTGTCTATATTTTTATTTTGTATATTGTGAACTCCGTGCAAGGATTGCCTAGAACGGTGGGAATATTTAAAAACTTTCGCCTGATGACAGAGTCAACTCAAATAAATAAATAAATAAAAAATATTCAAATAAGAATAAAGAAAAATAAATATATAATTTGTTGATTTTTTAATCAACAAAATCTTGCACGTATTAGCATACATAATAGTTAAAATAATATAATAATATTGTAGTGTTACATAATCTTGTGACAATGTGTGATAATAGCTTTGGGGAGATAGTAATTTCAACATGTCTAGCTTTCATTTCATGTGTAGTTTACATTTTTTATGACAATCCGGATCATCCAGTAAATCGGATGATTTCCCAATCCATGGAGAAAATCTCGTTGAAAGTGCCAGAATCTGTTTATGAAAAAATTTCTTCCCCGCAAAGGCTGTTGTTAAGTCTGAATTCCAGGGATTTATTTGAAGAAGACAATGTTGTGTCGCTCTTTACTGTCTTATCTCTGGGCTTTCTTGTGGTGAGGAAAAATTCTTTTGCTTTTGTTAAAGGAATGTTTAATTTTTAAAATTATTATTATATACATAAATACAAAAATATTTGAATTTATAAATAATAAATTAGAAATTAATTATGTCAATTTTTAATTCCTCCGTCCGACAGTTCTACATTCTATACAAACTGTGTTGTTCATCCTCGCCATCCCGCCGAGTAAATCCGCAAGCCCATTTTCACCCCGAGAGCGGAAGGGTCAGAGGAGAATTTGATCCAGTGGATGATTCCGACTCCGATAATAAAGAGAGTAACCTTCGGTCAGGATCTTCCTTGCATGATAACGTCCGAGCTTTGGCGTTGGACTGTGAGATGTGCGATGTTCAGAATGCAAGAACTGAGCGGAATTTAAAGTTCCCCGTGGAAGTTGTCCTGGTGAATGAAGACCTGGAAGTGGAGTACATGCAGTATATTTGTCCCGACTCCAGCATGATTATTGTTGATGATAATTCCAGATTCCATGGGATCACTGAGCATGTTTTCAGGAAGCACGGTACACACGAATTTTTATGGCAAATCAAAAGAACCTTGAAGTAAAATGTGCCTATTAATTTTTGTATTAATTTTTTTGTAATTTAGGTCGACCACTCAGACAAGTGCAAGAAGAGCTTTTATGCCTTTTAGAAGGCAATTTACTCATCGGTCATGATTTGCAACACGATCTCAGAGCTTTGAACTTGCGGCATGACATTCCAGAAAAATTTATTCGCGATTCATCTCAAACCAGGTACGACTATAAGTTCCGAATAAATAAAGAAGTGCACATTGCTCAAGTTTATTAATCCATTTTACTTTAATTGGTAGGATGTTCATGACCCGCCACATCAACGGATTCAGACCAAGACGCCTCTCACAATTGGCTTGGGAACATCTGGGTATTAAAATGCGGAGCTTAACTGACGGCAAGCACGATCCGGTTAGTCACAACCTCAGAATCCATTTACTCTTATAGAGTATTAAGTGGTTCTGAAGTGTAAAATAATTATGAGGAATTTGCATAATTTTCAGGTGGAAGATGCTGAAATTTCTATGCGGTTGTACAGAAAATACAAACATTTGGATTGGCGAAAACCTTAATAAGCTATGCAGTTTGCAATAGCATTATTTGTGCCTACTTACTTAATTCGTGGAAATTTTTCGCTCATCACAAATCAATTAATACCAAATGCTACCTTTATCAGGCTTTAACGTTGTCAAAAAATTAAATATTATTGTAACCTTTTGTATATTTTTTTCCGGATCGAAATGCTGTACACCGTAGAGCTTTTCCAAATAGATAGACAATTTTTGACAATCTTACATGTTTTTTCGAAATAAGGCGCATAATTATTTATTATAACAGTGGAAAACGAAAAATAATTTTAGATGGAATTTTTTCAACTAAATAATCAACCTACATATAATTCTACTAAATGTAATACTCCTGGAGGAATTGTTGACTTATGTAAAATCCATTGTGTATAAGTACTATTTATTATTAACACTTCTAATTTTTCACTTATGCAACGTCGAAGTCTAAGGTTATATATTTATTATTATTAGCTACTTCATTACTAATTACAATCTTAATTTCAAACGCAGCTATACAAATCCGATTTACCAAAAAAAGCATTTCGGAAATTAAAGCACAAAATAAGTAACTTAATAAAAAACCTATTCAAATTTAATAAATCATTCCACTTCACGACACATCTGAATGATATAACGAAAAGGGAATGTAAATTAAAAAGAAAAGCAACTTTCCATAAAAAGGCCTTTTGAAAAAAAAATAAGTGAAGATGCCGTGTCACAAATTAAAATGCACTGAAAAGTTGTAAACAA
>JAQGAK010001793.1:0-26588 GCA_034696945.1 Lipothrix lubbocki | reverse complement strand
CCCCCCCCAACACAACAGAATACCAAAGTCCTACAGACCTCTCCAAAAGAACCTTGCAGAATAATAAGCAATCCCGTATAGGTGAGCGATTAAATTAAATTGGTAACAATAAGAATACTTAATTTGCTATGATCCGTTCCAAGTAAAGTAATCCATTAATGTATAAACAAAACTTAGTACACATTATCACATACAGCACAGCAAATAACACAAAATAGGGGACCCATCTAAAATTAAGAGGTGTCTGCCAGTACCAACCTTTGTTTTAAAATACGAAACATGTTAGCGTTAGCTCAAAGAGTTTCCAAATCACAACTAAAAGTAGACAAAAATATACAGGCTCAGTAGTTTGCTGAAGCCAATCAGAGCAGAAAATCTATTATTACCTATGTGTACTAATATTAGTACCCTAATAAGAAACGTTGATTAAAAAGCTTTCGAATTTAAACTCGAACAGAAACAAAATAGGGAATATTACCTTTGAGAATGTTGAACGTCGGCATACTATGAGAAGACATTCCATCTACAATACAATCAATCAAACCAAACTAATAGGAAAAACAAAACTGAAACTGGGAGGAAGATTTGGTAGCATGCATACGATGGCAACTTGCATTTTACACAAGATTTTGTAAGATAAAGTCATAAAAGTATAAAAGTAAAAGTATACAATCCCAAACATTTTTCCTTCGCTTTTGTAACCATAATATTACCAGTTGTACACCTAAAAAATGGGCTTGGTTTGTTCAACTCCAAGAACTTGAACGAACACATCGATTAAACTTATAGCGATGTGTTTTTAAACAACATTGTCTAATCATACATTTGTATGCACAGTTTAAAATTTACTACGTCTGGGAAGATAGTTTGATTCATATTATTACAGCAAACATAACGGCATTACATGACGGATAAACAAGACGAACTTGCAGTTGGTGAATACTGATTTGTACAGAAATATCACATTAAACTTAATGACACTTACCCAGTACTTCAGTTTGTTATTCGAATTAAAATAATAATCCAAATATAACAATGTGCTCGTAAGATAACAAAATTCATACACTGACCTCGTTCTTGGATGAAAGAGAGAATATCATAAAATAGTATAATTTGTAGAACACATAAAACATGAAAGGTCAAAAGTAACTTTTAGTAAAAACAAAGCATATATGAAGCTACGAACTACTGGCACTTAAACGAATGTAAAATGGCTTAGCTTACGTGATGACGAGCTTGGCGAGTGCCGGTAGTTTGGTGGAAGTGCCATCTTAGGTCAAAAATTTGTGTGTGATGATTTTAGTAATTTTTGAGACTATATGTTTGATTGAATAGTAAACGGGGTTGCTGATTCAAAACTCCACCGGTCCGTAAGGTCAAACCTTGGCATTCGATTACGTAAGGATTATAACTGAAATACATAAAAATAAATAATCTTCAATCTTCCTCAACACCTTCAGGCAAGTTTACGAGATGTTGATGGTTAGAAATGTAAACAATTAAGTTCTTTTAAAACCTTTTGTGATCGTAAATAATAACAATGTAAATAAATTAAATAAAAACTTACAAATTTATTCATATGGAAATTGGAAGTGCTTCGTGTAACACTGAAATCCCGGATCCTTGAAGGTCCCTGACCTGTGTATGAACAAAATTACGGCAAGAAAATATTAATTTTCATTCAATTAATGACAATTGGAATGTAAGTAACTGCAACAACGAATAATTAAATATACAAAGAACTATTAAATATCCGTCTAATTTACATGCAACTTGTAATGTACATAAAGTTAAAAGTGTCAACTTCGTCAGCAAGAAAATTTGGTATAGAAAAAGATTCCCCGAAATTATTAAAATATACGTCAAAAATTCACCAAATTACCGGAGTACGTTGCTAAATTTACATTGTTAAATGCCTTAAAAAATTTACCTCTGAGACAAACGGACCGCCGCCGCACCAGACTTTAATTACTTTCTCGGAAAAAAGATTTTTTTAATTGGAATTTTCATCGACAACATTGAACATTGACAAAATCTGAATATCAGACGGCAAAGGAAACCAAAACCCGGCGCCACTGAAGATGTGAAGCTTTGAAGCCACCTACACAACCGCGGAATTCAAAAATTGTAAACAGACGCTGCTGAAGTGCTGAACTGATCAACTGATGCGGTGACGGAAGGTTGACGGCTGAAAAAAGGAAAAAGTCTGCAGATCATTTCAGATTAAAAATTGTTTAGTGACATTTAATTAGGTTTGGATTACAGTTAAGCTGTGATCGCTGTATTAAGACTAACAATAAAGTAAATTAAATTAGCATTCGTTTAGTAATGTGTAATTCATATGTTACCGTTCATTGATATGCTCATTTGACTTCATTGCCCTCGGAACCGGAACCTGAAATACTCATCAAAAGCCTAATTATTTATATTCCGAACATATCTTGCAGCAAAATAAAAAATGGATTTAAATTCTAATCCTGTAATGAAACTCCCGACGTACGTCAATACTAGGAAGGAACTCAATAGTATAATAAGCGAGAGACAAAAAATGGAGGTAATAAAAATCGGGTAGCAATACAATGAGAATGTCAATTTTTTATCGTTGGTTTAGTGCTCAAAATAATTAAGCAAATGCATTAAACGATATATTAATTCCCGGAGGTTTTGATACTTATTTTTATTTATTTACTATACAGGCAGAACTGAAAGAAGTTGAAACGGATTTGTTCAACTTCGAAGATTCCAGCCTCCGACGAGGAGGGCCATATTTTGGAAGAATTGCAAGAGGGGAGCGAGCGGGACGAATTATGGAAGACATTAAAGCTAATAAGGCTGGGATAGATAGCAATTCAAATAGAGGATCAGAATCTGAAACCCCGGGTGCAGATGGCACGCTGAAAGTTCGCGAGTCTGAAAGGCTCTTTTCGAATTCCTCCGTTACCTCTCAAGCGTATGCCAACAGGTGAGCTAGTCGACAGTAAAGTTTACAGAACGAGCTAACTAAATGATTATTTTAATAGTACAACTTTATCATTCATTAAATAAATTATGAACATATGTATTTAAAACTTTTAGACTTCTCATTTTTAAAATGTCAAATATCAGATTTGTGCTTCTGAGATAATATCAAATATTTAACTGAATGCACTTATGTAATTTAAATGATTTAATTTATTCACAGGAAGAAGAGTCACACTGATGTGAAGCCAGTGACTCTCAATGGTCTTGTGAAGCGGCCATAAATATTTTTAAAATTTTAATTAACCATGAAAGGCAAAGGCTGTCCTATATAGATTACCTCCATGAATTTTATAAAGAGGGCAACCCATGCCCTACAGCCGGCACTGTCTTTCATTCATAGAAGACACAGCATATGGTTTATGAATTGTGTGTGATTGATTATCTCTGAAGTCTGAAATTGGATTGTGCATATCCATATGTTAAGTGTCTCACTTTTGTGATCTCAAACTGCTAAACGAAGATGGGGATCTGAATTATGTAATTATCATGTAGTCTGTAAATATTTGAAGACTGCAGTGGTCAACAACAATTTATTATGATCTGGGAATGTTCGACCAAATTTTATACCTTTTTGTATGTATATGGAAGTAATTTTATTGACATGATTATATTATAACTCTACTGACTAATTGATTTATTTTACAGCTGTATGAACTATATGATATAATGCCGTCCGAACAATTTTGTACATTTACAGTATTAAATAAAACAACTTTTAAATTACTTTTTACTTACATGAATTGAATTCCAACCGTTCTTAACATTCTAAATACCGAAGCATTCTCATAATTCATGTGGTATTACTTGCTTTATCGGAAACCATAAATGATTCATTCGCTATTGACGGTAGCGGAAAACTTGGATTGTATATCTTCTATAGAGATCAAACGATTTTGTTTTCCTGGTATCACCACACCACTTCGTAAGGTATTTCATTTTCAGCGTCGAGTAACTTGATCATAAAAGCACGTAAATTTTAGAGGATGAGGGCGCAATAACTGACAGGCAGTTCAAAAATTGGGTTCCGTAATTCAAATAGGTATTCTATATAGCTATCAAAGATGGTATGTAGAATGGAGCTTTGATTTAAATGAGAATCTAAATCCACTTACAGTTGTGGTGGTAACGTTGAGGGGCAATCGTTCGCTGACTTGATTCTGAGGAAAGTCAGGGATGCCAACACCATGCATGCGATAAGTTCCTGATCTGAAAGTGGACTCAGAAGGCTGTGATGGATGACGAACATGAACTTCCTTCCACACCACGACCATCAAAATCCCACAGGAATCGATCCTGTTTTGTTTTTAGAACATTTTGCCGCATCCCTGAGAGTTTCCTCCATGGATTGGAGAAAGCATTTTTCCTGTCTCTGCCAGGGTTAAGTTGAGAGGATTCTTAAAGGAATAGCCAAGTGTTCATTAGACAAGAAGAAGGAGTGCATCAGCATAAGTGAGAGAAGATGGAGATGAGATCGGGATTTGATTTGATCTCTATACTCGATAGGATAGATTAGCAAAAGAAGAGACAACACTTCTCCAACTTGAATCTTCCTTGCCATCCTTCAATGCAAACCTCCTTCAATCTGTCGCCCTATACTTCTATATACAATAGTATACATGCCTGTACAGCAAATTTAGCATAAAAAGGCTTTTCTCCCCGCAGCAACTGATGGTTTACGAAATACTCCCATTGCCATTCAATCAGGTTTTAAGAGGCATTCAAGTTAAACGAAGTCACTTTTTCAGTCTTCACATGGTTTATACGTGTCATTTTTATCACTAAAAAATCCGAGTTTTCCCACATAAAAACAGCAACTGTTTAGGCTCCTCAGTCTTTCCTTATTATTCTCCCTTCTCCCCACTGAACTACTCCAAAGAATACTCGCAAAGGATGATCTTCCAAGACATTACGGAAATTCTAAATACACGACTCTCATCTCCGTTCGTGTTTATGTTCCCTTATTTAACTTATTTTTACAGCCAAGTCCTCAGAAGCGTAATCTAATTTTATTAGCATGACATATAAATGCGTTTTTCCCTCCAGCCGAAATTGTTCATTTATGTATCTTAATGTATACAATACTCGTGCCTGCAATATTCGTGCGTATAGGAATTTACGGCAAATATTGCGAATTGTTTAACATTTAATAGTTACTGTATTTCCATTGGTATATTATACATTTTTAAATTTGAGATGAAGTTTCAGGAAAGATTCATTAGCTATATATTTCAGCAAAATACAGAGTAGATACTAAAGAAGTTATGCATATAAATGGGACGTACTATCTCTGTAAATTTTGCAATAAATAATTTCATTGTCAATGCGTCTTCGTCATTTGTCAGAACAGCTTACACCTGTGATAACTATGGGTTGATTGCTCCTTTTGGACGTCAATCTCAAGGGACAAAGGAGAGCGTAGAATTTTAAAAAGATTTTAAATCCAGACGATCAACCTGCTGAGAATGGATGGATGCCAGTTTTATGAAACGATTTTCATTTAAGTGCAAGGTCGGCAAAAACAGTGGAGTAAAGCGGTTGAGCTCAAATGAAGTAGTTCGCAAGGATGAAAAGATGATAAGAGGCGGAAGATCGAATGGAACGGCAAATGGAAGCAATGAAGAGAGGTGGTTCGAGAGCACATCAAATTCTCATGCTGTCTCTCTTGTATATTCGACGGTAAAAAGGAAGATTTCTTGAAGATTTTCCCATAGAAGAGAATAAAAGCTGACTTGAGGCATGTCTTGTCAAGCTTAGAGTCTGAAAGAATAAAGGTGAGACTGGAAATCATGTTCCGTATATGTAGAAGATTCCTGTTGGACCTAAAGTTTAGCTAAATTCATGGAAGCAACATTACGGATCTGTTTTCTTTTCGTAAGTGCCGATCCATTCCATATAATTTATATTTACCTACATGTGGGGTAAGTACTTATGCTACAGAACAGCTTTTAGAACTTGAGGGCAGAGCTTATGCTGGATGTGCAAGGAACAAAAAATGTTCAGAGGTCCCAAGTTGGGAAGCATAGGGGGTAGAAGTGAAATCATGATTCTCTTATCGATTTTGGATAAGAGAAAATACCTTTTCAGAATGAAATCCTCTCACTCTTTCACTCAAGTCACATCATATCATACAGGAAAATACTCACACTGTCCTCAATGTCTTTCTACAGTTGTTGTTAACGAAGACACCTACATAAATCGAAGGAACTTACTCTTATTCCTTGAGTCTGGAGAGTACCTTAAAAATATTTTATAATTTACAAGTAATATATTATGTGAACTCTAAAAAAATACCTAGGATTCAATATAAATTCCTATTTCAGGAGCATGGAATACATCATGAGACTATCGGTATATACATAGCTTTATTCCCCGCTGGAAGTTGAAGTGATTTGAAGATATCATGATGGTCGCACACATAGTTCATATCTCTACTATCTATGTATATATATGTACATGTACACGAGAGCCCCTTGAGTTTGTCTCCAGGTGTGCCACAGGAATACTCAATGATCCGATGAGACTTCGACTTCCATCCTTTCTCCAATCTTGTCAATCTTTCACTCTCTACCTCCTCCATACGCCATTGTACATACAATAAAACTCAAGGCGATCTTCACTTCCTTTCTTCTCCTTTGTATACATGCGGGGACTTGAATCGACGAGTATGCCATGTGAGACGACATCGTCAAATACTCTGTTTATTCAATTTACATGTGAGTAGCAAATGGAACTGATGGAGCACCTGTGGTACACACCGCCTCTTTTAAAGCTTGTCCTCCACCCCCATTGTTTTACTTTGATCTTCACAGATACAAAAAAACCTAAATCTGAAAAACCTACCAGTGTACACCGACGAATAAAAAATACTTCACTAAGCCTTACATACTTATATGAAACAACAATGTACATATAACTTTATGTCCCACCAACGATTCCAGGGGTTAAAGGTCCTGCAAAACTATACCCATGCATATGTGCTGTCCCATTTTGATGAGAGAATGGTAAGATAATGCACATTATTTATTTGCCCTAACATGTATTAAAATGTGTTGTGGGGTCATTTGGGGCGGTTCGACTCGGTTTTTGTTTGTCTGAAAATTTCAGGTGAGAAAAAACCTGGGGGTCTAAGATTTTAGTGATTGTAATTGCGGTGCACATATGTGATTACTTTTTACAATTTATAAGCAAATAAATAGCCAAAACGTTTCACAATGCCTATTAAAGCAAAACCAATGCTTATTAGTTCATTTTACGTAACATTGACTATATGAAGACGGGTATTTTCGGGTAACAACGTTAAATAATCGCCCGCACGGAAAACAAAATTAACAATTGCGGGTAAAAACCTGGCAGCCACCTCATTTCGACAACAATGGATAATGCGCTGCTAATTCCTCGGCCACCAACTATAATCTAAGATTGACTGGTTGCTCGACCACTCCACGGTGAAATGGCGACTATTTGGACCGACTGTTTTCATTGTTTTTTTCCCAAATTTGTATCTTTATTCAAACATGTAATTCAGTGGTAAACAGCTATTATATAATATGAAGTTACTATTTTATCGTAGTTCTATTGAACCCTTTGATTTTAGGGAGATTTAAAGACAAATATCAATACAACTGTTTTCAACGTAGCTTGGGTGGAACTGCCTGGACTGGGATAAAAATTGTAGATGTACAGTTGGAGGATATACGTTGCATATGCAAATCAATAAAACTTGGAAGCTCATTCCTGATGTACTTATTTTCAGATAATTCAAACTTTTGCAGCAAATTTGTTTTCAGCTAATCTTCAGCAGATGATAAGCAAATTATTTAACTTAATGAATTAGCACCAAATTATTTGGGTTATTAGCAACCTTTTTATATTCCAATTATATAAACTCAATTGTAAAACGTTTACCAAAATATTAAGCGAACAGTAATTATTAATAAACATTCCGAATCTTGAAGTTTTTAAAAAGTGTGTTACTCAGCGTGGTTCCCAAAAACGGGAGTTTAAACAAGTCTGATCAAAAAAATATGCACACGTTCATGCGTTAGAAATTATTAAATTTTAATTTTTGTCATTACAAGATACAAAATTTTGCGGGAAATGTTTTATATAATATATTTTTACCAGATCTATACTAAAACTTGAACTTTAGGTAACTTCATCCTGTTGCTTTCAAGTCTTGGAACGTGGAACATCATTACATAATCTAACAAATTATAAATTCAATTGACTTCGTACTTTTTCCTAGTCACAACAATTTTAAAAACTCCTGCTAATAAAAATCAAACTCAAATGCTTGCTATTTAAATTTAAATTGATTATTTAATTTGAAATACGATTATATTGAAAAAGGTAAGCTGAAATAATTTGCCGGATTTTAATTTATTAAGTAACTTCAATCCCAACAAATGACCTGCGTAAAAAGAAGCCAGAGCAGATCAAAGAATTATATAATATACCAAACTCATAAAGGAATCGACACTCAAAAATTGCTCTATATTATAATAACAAGAAAATATATATGCGCCCTTAAGTAAAATGAACGTGAGGTCGATATTAAGCTACAAACAAAATTAATAAAAAACGTTAACAAGCTATACCACCTACTCTCTTCACAAAAACTTTAAAGCTACGACAGTGTCATTGAATTTAAAGAGATAAACATTACGTTTCCATTTCAGCATGAAATACCTACCAGTCAAATAAGAGATCCAAGGAAGAATTTCAATCTAATTTAAAAACGCTTTTAGCAGTTTTTGTCGCTTCCTTTTGAAATGTATAAAAAATTTTAATGTGACAAAAAGGGAAAAGCAACTTAACAAAAATAGGTTTTACCAAAAACAAAAACCAAATTGTTAATGTCAATTTAAAGACCAAAATGTCTAAAAGTAACCAACAAACACATATCGCGAATACCGAAGCAAAAAAACGTCCAGGAAAAAAAGAATCTGGCAAATTTAGGTATTGTTAGTAAGAGAATTCAATAAAATATTGATAGTAGCATTTCAACGAGAACGTTTGTATCTATTAAAATGCATGTAATTGGTGTGAACAACTATTTTTGTGAAACATTAACAAATATCAGCTAACAGTGATCAGCTTGCATGTATGCATAAATGTTTAGTCTAATTGTCCGTTGTATGTCATCCTCAACCTAAGTCACTGTTTAATTCACATAAAATAGGTGAATGTTTTCTCATTGTCCTTAGGAATGTTGTTAGGATTATTACATAATACGACACAACAAATTTATATTATATATATAACTTCACAAAAATCATGTAGAAATTCATTTTTCAATTCACTTTACGATTGCTAAATCTCACAGTTGCCGAGATATTGTGGATGTTTGTAACACGTTTTGTGCAGTTAATTTCAATTGTTTTTGGAAATGATGTACTTTAAAAATATTTGGAAAAATTGACGATCTCTCTCTAGTAGTGAATGATATTGACTATCTTCAAAGTATAGAGCAGGGCGCCATGGTGTAGCGGCCAAGCCGACATCAAACTGTAATTACTAAATTAATGCGAAAAAACATAGCTAGAGTAGTCGTGAAAAGAAGAATTGGTACAAAAAGAAATGGTTACAGCTTTGATTCTAGTAAATGTGCTTTCTAAATATTTTTATAATTGTTACAATTCCTTCTGGAAGACATTTATGGATTTGCCGGAATTCTGCGGCTTTTCCACCATTTGCTTCGCCAGATGTTTATCTATTAGTCCGTGCAATAGGTTGTACTGGTAAACTAATAAGAGATCTGAGATCCAAACTTAATAATGTTTCGCGTAAAAGTCATTGGAATTTAAAATTTGTAAAAACTATAAACTTACTGATTATATATTGCAGGCAAAAGCATTTCTGTTAGAACTTTAGGAAATCAGTACTTCCTCAGATAGTTGTACTTGCCATAAATGCTCTCGACTTTCGCGCGTCTTTTCTCCCTCCATCTCCTCCCACGTTGTTTCAGCAATTGGAACGGGTTTTTCTGTGTTTAGATTTTAATTGCTAATTCTATTTGAAATTTGTACAAATTTCTACTTGGCACCGTAAACTCCGATTGGCATCATTGTCATCTAACCGCCTATATACCGATCGCCGTTAGGGCGATTTTGGTGTATCTTGACTGAAAAACTGTATGAAAATTAACATGTATCCCTGTTTGTCAGTAAATTGTAAACATCCGCAGCACCCTGGCAACAGAATAACGACGGTGCATATTAAGAACAGATTAAATTTTGTTTTCAAAATTTTGACCCGTTTTTGGACAAATACCTTAATAGTGGTTTTTTATTTGGCTTTTTTGATGCGTGCACAAAAATGACGGTGTTTACATTTTGAGCTGGGTGCAACGAAAACTCCAATTTTGTCACCTTTTACCAGATTTTACCCGCCAAAACAGGGTTTGGTTATAGTAAAATCATAACAGGGCACTACTATCACATTTTGCTCACTGACTTTACAATATAATATTGATGTAAACTGCTCAAAATATAACTTGTGACACTGAAACTGAAAAAATTCGGAAAATCGGTTAAAACCTGAAATTTTGTAATTCTAAAAATAGGGGTTATGTAGTCGTGGAGTGTTTTTGCGCAATTTTATCAAAATCGTTCGATAAATACAGGCACATTTGTGCACCTAAGACAACTTTAGATCCCAGCTCCTTACCTGAAATTTATGAACATGCAGAAATTGACTAGGGCCTCCCCAAATGAACCCCCCCTATAAATTTGTAAGCAGGTTTGGGCAAACCAATGTCGACTATTTTCCCATTCTCTCATGAAAATATGACAACATGTACGTACATCTACGCAGAAGCTTCAAATTTTTTCAACAAAAACCTTTATTTTTCCAAATGAAGATTCACTACATTCTCACTTATCGGTGTCAAAGTTAGGATTCACATTGACAAGAGCCGGCCATAAATCCATATTATTATAGTTGGATATATCAATGATTTATATCTTATAACTTTTTATATTTATCGTCGACAACCATTTCTTTACAGCACTACACCTAAATATGCCCATTCTTATATGAACAGAAGCTTGACATGGCAGAAGCAAATTTTGTAGGGGATATAGATGCTTGAAGATATCCACTGTAGGAGAAAGCTGCAACGTTGGATACGGGTGAGAGCGATTTCGATTGCGAGCCTTGGAGGAGCAAACCTATTGTCAATATCTTGAAAGTCAGTGGACGATAAAATGGGAAAAGATGAGGGGCTGCCAAGTAGAATCCGCATATTTTTGCTAAGACCCATGTACGCATGTATACCTTTATTTATGTCAAAACACATATTACATACAAACCGGTAAGTTTTGCATACAGAACACCGAGAAGCAATATGCAGGAATATTGCATTTGGCAGACGAGAAAGAAAAGTGCAATTCGTACCACAGCACAGTCTGCGTAAATTTCAAGATGAACATGGAATGGAACGTAAATATGGATTATATGGCAGTCATGGTACGAAGCAGAAAATCAGAGTTTACGTACTCTACGTGGATTGTGGAACGGGCCGGAGAAGACTGCAGAAATACTCAAAAGGACCAAAGTGTCATTTCCATCATACGTACATTTATTCTTGAATAATACCCGTGTAACACCCTACGAAGTAACATCGCTCCTACCAAATAACACCACTTCTCCAAACTAAAACTACCACAACCGTACAATAGGTTAAAGCTTAAAGCATTGTATATACCTACAGGAGTAGACTTTTAAGGGAAGAGAGAGATAAACGAACCTCTTTCCATTTATCATAAACGAGAGAAAATGAGTTTGATACCTTTTTTGACACAAGACTTAGAATTTCCTGGCAAAATACACTCGTTTCGTCTTTTTCACAACCAAACTAAAGACACTGCTTTCTATGTGGAAGGGAAAATAACGCTACAGTAGGATCCTTACCTTCCTGTATGTATGTATCCTTATATATGTATACATACTTCATGTATGTATCCTTATATATGTATACATACTTCATGTATGTATCCTTAGGTATACTTTCTCTGTCTATCCTTATGTATGTGTCGATCTGCCCTTAGGTATGTACATTTTATGTATCCGTAACAAGCTACAGAGATTTTTAAACATAAAAGAAAAGCGAATGAATAGGTATCTCACTTTCTCTTCCCCTAAAAACACCATTCGTCTTACAGCTTTAAACGCTCTTTACACTGTCTTCCCTAAATACGAACTTTTCTTCTTTTTCCACCAATGTCATTCTTTTGTATCGAATCGAATCATCGTAAATAAGAATTCCCCAGTCTTAGCGTTAGGCTCACTTGAAAGTCATTGTAGTAGATGGTTTTCCCTTCTGACTGCAGCTATATGCCTAAATATGTATCTATGTAGAAGCAATATATCTATGTGTATCTAATATATGGGCACATACAAATAGCAGAACTGATTCTTTGGTAATGGAACTACATAAATGTATAAGTTTCTATGTTCAACTTCTAATAGGCGTAGTCGTGTATATAATAAGGTCGTTGTGTAGTGTTCAATGGGATCTTCTTCCCATTGTTACAACGCTTGTGACTGGAAATAAACTCAATCCATCTCGGATGCTTTACTATGACTATGCAGCCTGGCCTGGCAAATTTACATGCAAGATTTGGCCGTTTCTGTGCGAATCCTATACTGCTGATGATGGTATCTTCTTCATCTCGCCACTTTAAATCATGCTGAGTGCATGATTTGGTCCTTCTATCGGACGCTAATGCATCCGTGTAGGATTGCAGCTTCAAGATAATTACCATCTTCATACACAACCCCCATTTATTGTATACTACAGATGCTCTACTGTAAGCTTACTATACAGATACTCTATGGTGTACTATGCAGCTTATATTATAGAACAGATCTATACTAGTAAAGCATGTACTATACAGACACTATACTACTAAAGCTTTTTCTACAGATGCATGCTGGAGCTCTATTTATTTCAGAGAAGTGACTGTGCTAAGCTCAGACTTGAAGTCACGTCCATATTACATATACATATCTGGCTAATGAGAATAAACAACGAGCTTTATTAAATGGACGGCACTGTACGGATGATTTGAATTCAAAGGCTCTGTACTCGGTACGCTATCAATTTAACCGCATAACTTATTTGATTCAACGTGCTTCAAATTGGCAAGTCTACAGTTGTTTTTCAGGTGGTGTCAGCAATTGCTGCACTAACAATGACCAACGTTGTGACTCCACAAAGCCCTCCTGTAATACTGAAAGTTGCATAGCCTTAAAAGACACTGGAATTCTTTGGAACAATAACACTATACTTACATACATACCTACAATGTATGTATTAGTAAGTATGTATACCAGTTCTCCACTAAGTAGCAGGCAGCTCACTAGAATGAACATGTAAATCAAAGTGTTTGTGAGTTGGCCAGCAGAATCGAGCGAACATTGGTGGGATCTAGGATGACTCGCAAACAAGGATGTATCCCACTTAGCGCGGGCAGAAAATTGTGCTCCGTAAATTTCATCTGACGTTTTCCATTTTCACCCGTGCATCAAATCCTTTTCTTACCCAGCACTTTATACTTATTCCCTCCCCGGACCTACTAACATTGTTAACCTTCTTTACTACTGTTGTGGTTTCAGCGTCTTAGCTCCTACGGAGGATTCAGCGTCGTTTGCTATATAAGTACAGTAAGATTCTCTTATTTACTACGGTGGATGCAACGTGTCGTTCCTACTATAGATCAGCAAAATAAGGTTTGCCCCCATTGCTTCCAACCAAATAGGCTTCATAAACAGTTACTACAATGGTTCCATCTTGTTATTGCTGGTAAAGCGATTTCTTCCTTGTTGCTCCTAAAGTATCATAACCCCCTCCCCCACTATTTTTATAAAAGCAACACGAATTTTCAATTATTTTTTGAATTTATTGCCTTTGCATCCTCATTCCTTTCAAATTTGTTGATAATCCATAAACTTGTTTGTTATCCTTGTCTCTGAAAATATATTTCTTAGCGACAAACTGCACGTGGGTACGCTTGTGAGTGTTAACCAATATGCCGCAAATACTAAAATACTAAATTAAAAGTGTACAACACAAGACTATATGACAATATAAAATAGAAATTTCGCACAAATTAAACGTCAGATTCAATATATTGCCGGCATGTGTGCGTGCATTCCATTTAAAAAGCATCAACCGAACAAATAATGATCACCGGTACGTAGTTTATGACCACCTAGGGAACCATCTTCGTAAATAATTCATAAGCCATTTTAAGAGAGATCCTCTATTCTCACACTCCGCTTGGTTTTTAAAGAATCTGCCCCAGTGTCAGGTGATAATTCACTCGTCACTTGAGCAACTACTAATTGCCAGAGTATAACTTGACAGTTTAAAGGCAATTAAAGCATAGGGGCTCGAATCTCCTCCATTCTTCGCATCTCTTTCACTTTCAGTCTTGATGGCTGAGTGAATTGATGGATGAGACAGGAGCTCTTTGTTCGGGGGATTCTGCAGCAAACATGCAACATTTTGTATTCCTTGTATTTCCAAAATATGAGTAGCTCTAATGCGAACATAGTTTTTGTTTCCACGACCTCCTTCCATATTTGACGCATATTTGTATACCTAGTATAGAAACAAATTACAGCAGCTTCCTGGACGTGTTTTTAAAGTCGAACGAAGCTCAGCTGTATAGCAAGAAGCCTTGACTTGACATCCATCAAGTTACTTTTGCATTTTCTCTAGAGTTTTTTCTGGGACTATCAGTCCGTGTATAAGATGACGAAGCAGTTGAGATTTATTTTTTGACTTCTCATGTGCGTTGTTGGTAAAAGCGCCCCATTCTGACGTTGACATAGCTTTTGGCATTGAGGAACAATTTATACAAGTTGATTGCAATTCAAAACAAGTTCGGATCTGTAATAGAAAGAATATGACTTGGGAAATTTTTCATGCTATTATTCTTTTCCTATACTACTACTTTTTCCGCATGCCTTCTGGACATTAGATGTGTGTGTGTGCCATATAATAAATGTATGGATAAATCCTCCGTAAAAATTTCCATGTCTTAAAAATGCGGGATTTCAAATCGAAAATTTGATTCTTGGCCTGATTTTTAATGCAGGAATTCTCTCAGAAAAATAAATTGTAATACTATTCGTGCTGCTCCCCAAGGTATACGCATACCTAAAAAGATGAAGGATCGATGCATGTAAAATTCTGCGTGTATTTAAATCTTACTAAATGTGCAGTGTTACGGAGCAATGCAATATAAATTGTCAGCATAAAAATACGTAGGGGAAAATAAAAACTAAAAAGAGTTCATATAGAAATTCGTCAATTCTATTAGAACAAAACCCGAAAGCAAGGAAATGAAGGCGAGCAAGTTGTCTAATTTGAAGCCCGCATCGCCAATTCGCTTCCCACTGCCAGGATATAACAAATTGGGTAAATTTGAAAAGAACTCATCATACAAGATGAGTAATATACCAGCAGGATCTAATCGAATTTGAATTTTTCCTCCCATTCTGTATATCATCAAAGTGTACAGATATTCCATACAGAGCTCTGTATGTATACACTCCGGGAAAAAATCTAATAAAAGAGTTGATAAATTATTTCAGCCACGACGTTGAGGGAAAACCTCGCGGAATAAAATCCCGGATTGAGTTAAGATCTTGGGATGCTTAACAGCGCATTTTTATTTGAGTCCCACCACATCCCAATAATAAGGACCTTTATACTTGGTCTTTCATTATGAATTTCCTTCATCAACAGACCAACAGCACGGACGTGACTTGGTTATGATGAGAGTCATCAGCTTATTCGTATCTATCAACAAGAAAATTTGAATTCACAGGAAGCTCATCAAGTCCACAGGAAAAAGTGGAGCGGAGGAAGTACGACGTTGTAACTATAATACATGGCACTAATGTCGGATCGAAAATGTGTACAAAACTTTCGTATGAATGCCTCTTTATGTATAGCAATGTATTATACAGAAGCTACATGGAATTTTGCCATCACATATAAACAATGCAAATTTCCCCAGTCGCTATGACTTCTTGTTGGTTAACATTTATGAATGTAAAAACGATTTATAAATATAAGTGTACATGTTTTACTTACAATTGGCGAAGGATCCTAAAGTACCAATTTGTATCCCTTCAATACAAAAATTAGTACTTTTAAATACTTCAGCGAAGGTATGCTAGTTTTATATTAAATATGAAGAAGAAAAATTCTCGCTTTATATTAAATGCGCGATTCATTATATGCATAAACAAATCCTGCAGAGAGAAACATGAATCTACGTATGATTGCATAATAATTTATTGAGATTTACACACGGCAAAATCCAAAATCCGGGCATACACACCCATAGATTCGTTATTAGGGCAGGAAGCAACACCTAATAAAGGAAACTGAAACAATCCTTGAACTAGAAAACCGTTTGATCATCTAACTTTGATGTGGCTTAATAACGAGGTCCCACTGTCGATGAATATGTACTAACTTGAATCCAAATGTATGAAACAGTATGCAATCATATATGTAGATACTAAATACAATATTAGATGCCTCCAGTAACGATGTGCTATTTCATAGTTCCTGTGAAACTGGCAATCGAAACCCGCTTATTTGAACACTCAGGACTGACTATAGTAGAAACCGCTAAATAGTCATCCCAATCCGTACCATTAAACATTATTGTAACAAGCTAAGGCTCCGAGAAAACACTTGAGTGGAAGGGGTTTTAACCTTTAGTATACATGTATGAGTACCTTTAATACATATATGAGTACCTTTAATACATATATGAGTACCTTTAATACATATATGAGTACCTTTAATACATATACGAAAACCTTTAATGCACATATGAACACCAATAATACATAAATAGAAACCTATAATGCATACATAAAAGCCTTTAACACATATATAAAAACACATACTTATACATAATTAAGTATAAAATGTATAAACATTATGTACTATAACCCCTATGTGTACTTAACTATGTATATGACAGATAAACTTCTGTGTATGAACTTGAGGCAAGTCACATTTCCATGTATTGGGAATGATAGGCGGAGAAGTGTGGGGAAGAATAAAGAAGCCGATGGGGTTTCAAGCCCGACGGTGGTGGTTTATTACCAAACATTTGGCACCTCCAATATCTTGTAGGTAGTCTCAAGACGATGAGTAAAAGCTCAAGTATGATGTAGCATTATACATTTAGCTTCGTATTCTCACCAGTACAGATACTGAGGCGTCCGATATTGAGAGAGATATTGAGCTGAGGCGTCCGATTCTTCCCCTTTTCTAAAGTACAACTACAGTTTAGTAGCTTGTATAAAGGTACATATATACTATAGCTAGTTGAACCAGAAGTCACCTCTAACCACAAGCAAACCTCCAAAAGCCCGGAGTTTATTTACAGAACCCACTCACGTCCTCCTGGCCCTTGACGCTGTTTCCCGGAAAAAAGAAGATGGTTTGAGAACCTAGCTCCTGGCATTTTCGCACTTTCGCACAAAATCCTCTTTCACTTTTGCCCCTTTTTTCAATGTGTGCTCCTACTATGTACCTCGACTCTCTCACCCCCCACTCTCAACTCTCTCCATGCCTCTTGCGTACAAATAGAACATAGTAGTTCCGGATCAAGTTTACGAGGATTTCAGGCGAAATTAGATATGTCGAAATATCCCTATCTATTTGGGCAGTAATTCAAGTTTTCTCGAGCCACTCCGACAACAACTAGAATACAAATTCTGCTTAATTACATCGCCAGTCGGCCTAATCAATATCTAATTAGACTAAGATCACCTCCCCTTCAACTCCATTTCTTTCCTCAGAGTCCGCTAACTCATTTCAATTCCCGCTTCACCTATTACAATCTTTACTTTAGTTTACTCCCGTTAGGATTTTATAGTGTTCCGAGAGTTTCTTAATTCTTCGACAGTTTTTCGGCTGTTGTGTTTCCCAGTTTCTTTGGAAGAAATGTTCTACAAGCTAGTCTTTTACATGCTAATTTATTATTTTACTAAACAAAAACCTTTCTTATTTCCAAAGCTTTAAATTCTAGGTTTAAAACTGTTGACATCCCTTCTCTCTGTTTATATCAATTTGCTCTTACTTGTCAGTGTAACAAGTGTATTCCACTTTCGTACACAGATACCAAACTTATTTCTCACAGCAAACTTTTTAACTTACAGATTACAAATAGGATTTCAACTGAGATTACCGCTGTTGTACAAGTTTCAAGTATATTATCTTACTTACGTACTTGCTTACTCACTTATTCTTAGCACTGGAGTATATAGGCACAAGAAATGAGCAACATCAGGTTTTAATATACATTGGATGTGTGTTTACTTGGGGTAAATACATTCAACGTGTATTGTATAAAGATGGGAACATAAGTTCGTATATTTATATAAGAATACTAATGGTAAGTATATTCATAAAGAAAATCCGTATAATATATAAAGTATGTACAAACACACATATACATATATGCACTTACAATAAGAAAAAAAAGTCTGAAAAAGACGAGGAGTTCCACGAATGGACAACTAATGAAGCGTTAGTCCACCAAACAGAACCAAAAGGTTTTTACTTTACTTGCTTTCCCCACATATGTGTATGAACAGAGTGAATCCTCTGGGGAGAAATCCTCGAACGGACCATTTCTATCTTCTTCGACCAGTCTTTTCTTCTTTCCTTCAATCTACCACCGTACATATTATATGTCTCGCTGTCTCCTGCAGCATCTGTCTAAAAATCTGGCCGAGAGTTACAGCTTGGATTTTTTTAAACGAAGGTCTATTCACATTTATTTACACATATGGTAACTACATGTGTTATATAAGTATATAAGAGCATGGAAAAGTCTGTAAACGTCAATGTCAAATACTGTTTCTAATAAAGACGAGAATGCGTAAAATACATGAACAATACTTTTAGACGTATGAAGTGCACATATAAAACTACATATATAAAACAACACATCGACTATTTGAACAGCAAACCCGCTCTGTATTTGTAAATTCAATCGAATCTATTTTCGATAAATTAACAATTTACCGTGGAGAAGCTAGAAAAGTATTACTTAGGAGCTATAAAGGTGTAATAATAGGACATTGAGATAGTGCTGGTTATAGTGTGGGCAGGAGTGAAAACCAAAGAGTCATCAGAAAAAAAGGTGCATCTGTCAGCTTTGAAAAATTGCTCAATTAATTTCAGTCTGAGGCGGAAATTACTTTCGCTCAATGTTTACTCTATCTTTTCCTCTCCTTTCTCGAACGCACTCACTCTTCCATCCCTTCCACAAGCTCCTCACACGGTTCTTTCAAGTTTCCACTCTTGTCTTTAAACACACACCTATCATTACATGCTACGTGCTCCTTCTCTTCTCCTTCTTTTTCTCCTTCTTCCCAAAGACTTCTTGTATCCTACCTTCATCTTCCCCGTCGTTTTCTCCATCGCATTTCCCCCTTTTTTTTGCTACATCCTGCATATTTGATGTCTCTCAACTGAACGGATCCAGCGAAGTAGTTGGATCCTCCTTTTCTATATTACTGCATATTTCTAATCTAACTAACTATAGTTACTATTTACTATGCAGTTAGGTAGATGGTTAGATATATACATATATCTGTAGATTATAGATGCGGAGTCTGCGAATCAAAAAGAATTTTTAAGACTCCATAAGTATTTTTCCCAAAGACAGTCCCCTTTTTGGGGCAACATTAAATATTATTAGGATTCCGAGCGAGTCCCCAGATATTGAGCATTAATGGGCCATTTTGAACCCCTCATATATAAGTGTTGCTCAAGCTGTGTGAAATGTGGGGACTCCAAATGGGTTCACCTCTAATAAAATAGCTAACCGATTACACGGCACTTGAAGAATAAAAATAAGGGATGTAAGAGATTTCATTTCTAAAAATACAGTGAGAAAAAATACAAGAAGCCATATAGGGACATTCCATAAGAATTATTCCTCCCGACGACCCTTTAATCCTCATTACGACAGGCTTTATTATCCCACATTCTTAATTCATTTAAAACAGTCCTGGGATTATCTCTCGAACTGCGAACTATCTTCTGCTATGCTCAACTAACCTTCTCCCAGCCGAAATATTTTATTATACTATTTTCACATATGTTTAATGGTCCCTAAATAAACTCGCCTGGATTTACACGCACTTTTTCGAACTTACATGCTATTTCCGTATACTTACATGGAGGCTTTTGCTTTTGAGTTTGCGATTTTCTAAATTGCGATCTTATACAAGATTGGCGCTCAGCCTTGTAATTGTATTGAGGATGAACGATCTTGTATGTCTTCAGGAGGATTTTTCAATATTGTTAAATGGAGGATTTAAGTCAATTTCTACTGAGAGAATGGAAAGGGAAATCTATTCCTTAAGGTGAATAACATGTAGATTTAAATCCTGAGCAACTTACTCTGCGTTCTTTGGGAGCAATTATAAAAACAATTTAAGATATTACTGTAGAAACTCTCAGATAATGCAATTACAGCAATTGAAGTTGCTAGGAAAACAGACTGAAGATGGAATCTTTGGGAAAGACATGTATTTATGCCTTATACAACTATATAGCAACTTAAATACAACTACTATAGTAACTTACACAACTAAAACAGTTTGATATATTCACAGGTTACGCTAATGTATAAGATATACGTAATGCATAAGATGCCTTATAATTGCACTGACATTTAAATTCAGAGATATCTACATATGCTATTAAATACCCTATAGGAGTACTGCAGGGTATATAAATATAGGGCAAACAACCGCGAAAAGATTTTCTGCTGCTGGAGGAAATGAAGTGGGCTCGTTTCCCTTTCTACTCTAATATAATCCATGTCGTTCCTTTTCAGTTTAGCGTGTCATCAGCTCTCTCTCTCTCCATTTCGCATTTACTTTAACAACTCCTTGCCTCCGTATCTCTTTTATATATAACATTCAGACTCAAGTATACAAAAGTTTATACGAAATAAGAAAGATACGATTGGCGGAGCCGGAGACAGAAGACGGGAGAATTGAATAGCATGGGGGCTACAGTAGTGGTAGTCTTGTGCTGTATAGGAGAAAATTTGCAGTGGAAATAGAAAAGCAGCAGATGATGAGATTCTTGTTGATGCTGAGAGCTGATGATGGGAAACGTTTTACTTTCAGCGGAAATTCCTAAAGACACGATCAAGCCTTCGCTTGGCGGTCTCATCTTTTTCCCTCGAAACTTGCATGCTCAGTCGACAGAGTGATACTTGAAACTATCTGCTCCATCTCCAATATTGTGTAGACCATAAGTGTTTAAGTACAAGTGATACAGTTGAGCCGTAAAATGTACTGGAATTCCCAAAGGGCTACAAAGACACTACCACTATATATAATACTTCTTCTACTTGCATACACAGTACCCCTCCACTATCAATTTACCCAAACGCTCTGTATACTTTTCGCATTCTGCAAACGCAATTTAGCAATGAAATGTTGACACTAACGCTTCCTTTAAAAGACAATAAATGTCTATTTGACTGTGCAGCATTTGTAAAATACTCTCAGATATTAAATGTAACTTGGAAGTTTTAAATCCACGACCTTCAGTTCTTTAGTTCTAGTAATGCTGTAGCTGAAGACTGTAGAATACATTATTTTAACACGTAATCACAAATTTGCAGTGTTTTCATGAAAGACTACAATTGTCACACATTTTGTCTCTGGCGTGGCAGGCTAGTCCTTATATATTCTTAACTTAAATTCTACTATAATAGAAACAGTTGTTATTTTAACGAATTTTTTGAAGTGAAAACTGTCATATTTGTTTTCAAACAATGTACATAGATACTTGAATTTGCTAATGTGAGATTTGCAATTGGATATTTGACAATCTCATGGAGGACTGAAAGGCTTAACTGAGAGTAAATCGGAGATATCAGGAGCAATAATTGTGCCTGCATCTATGTTAAATTGAAGCATGTGTCTTCAATCGTGTTTCCGTGTAGTCCTCGGGCTAACTTAAATCCTGAGATTGCATACTTACTATACATATGTCTCATAAGGCCCCATCCAAAGTAATGCAGTATACACGAATCTGCATAGCCTACAGTGAATAGTGACATACATATGTACACATAAGTGATGAGAAGAAATTAGACCACAACCAGAAGGCACAGCATGTACATGTACTTACTAAACGTATCCACGTATATAATGTGAGATTATTTTATTTTACATAAATTGATTTTACGTGTGGCCGCATCCAAGAGCCAAGTTCTGTTATAAAGATTCATAATAGCAATAAGAAGCTCAAGACTAAAGAGAGGAATCTGCAGCCTTTATGTTAGCAGGAATCGACTGCAGAATGGGACGAACACAAGCACGAGCAAAATTGTAGAGCATATTTAACAAGGGACTATGTAGTAGTAGTACCAGCAGGAGTATGAATATTTGTAAGCTGGAAAAGATTGTGTTAGGAGAAGAAGTACTACTACTAGAATATAGAGAGAATAAAAAATAAGGCTGGAACTGGCACAATTGGAAGAGTAAGAATAATAAGAACGTATAAGCTGCAGTACAGACGAAACAGAGAAGTGCGAGTGCGGAAAAAGAAATTACCCCCGCTTTGCTTTTTTGCAAATATGCTCTGCACACCCTCAAATACATGCCTGGCAGTCTTTTATTGCACACAGTCCTGCCAACTCTGTAGGTCCGGACAATAATCGGAATGCAGATGGAGAAAATGTGAAGGAAGTAATAAGGCACGAGGAATTTCTCAAACTTTGCCCATATCAGTGGCAGTGGCAAGAGCTGCATATGCACACATTCAATATGTCTCCTTATGCATATCAAAGGAAGCCTTCCCACAACAAATGCATACGTAGCAAGCAGAACTATAACAAGTTCATAATACGAAGACTGAGAATAACGATGAGCTTTTTATGTAACATATCAAGTCCTCAAGTCTATAGTCCAGCAGAGTCAGCAGACTAGTTTTATACCATAAAATCTACTAAAATAAAGGAAGTGGTACATATGCCAATGCACACACAAGAGTATAAATGTTTATGTACATTCATATATGACAAGTCTGGAGAAAAAAACTTATTGCTTGTTCATATTTGTTCATCTCGAAAGGCAGGAGTGGAGGACGGTTGTAATGGTGAGCGGAAATGATGTTTTTACCAGAACGACTTTACTAATTACATCCACTTTCTCCCACTTGGCTTCCCCCCTCAATTCTCAAAGCCTTCATATATCTCACCGCTTTTTCCGTACGCTCCCAACGGCTGTCTCTCCATGTATCCGACAAGCTGTCGAGCTCCTCTGCCGCAGGATCCTTCAAATCTCTCATTATGACTCGGTGCATAGCTACTAGTATACAACATTCAAAACCATACAAGGTTTTAATACTTATTACTCTCCTCTCGGGTCTCGGAGAAATGTGATGGAGTAGTGAAAAGGTAAGCATAGGCTAAGCATACTAGCTTATTCTTTTTTATCTCATTTCCTCACCTACACCTACTACATACAGTTGTATGTACATTACAAGTATATAGGTAGTTACAACTGTAATTAGAAGATAAATAGTTTTTTGTCCTTTGCCTTTCAGACCGAACCGAGAGCAACACTTGCAAGGAGTTATTAGTTTTCTCACTTAGCGAGAGAGCAACAGCTTCTCTGCCCCGTGATTAATTCCGGAATTTAGGTTAACACAACCTAATAATAAATTAATTACGTGTAAAAATGTCATTAGCTAAGCTTTTCTTCCTTGGTTAAAGCTGTATTAGTATAGGTTCAGTATATGTGTTTCTAACAGTATGTACGTATCGTTACCTATTATGTGAAAGATGGATTATCTCAATTTCCCTTAAGTGCAAAATAGGTTATCCACAATCATATTGATGCAAAATAAGTTAACTCTAATTTCGTACGTAAAACGCATGGGATTTCAAAATTGACAAACCCAGGTATTAAAATTACTGGAAAGATTTATGAAACACTTTATTTTTTTAAATGATTAAAACGTCGTTGGAACTGGGGGAGTTAACCCATCTTGCATATAAAATAATGGTGGGTAACCGGTTTTACATTTAGGAAAATTTGAGATGGCCTATCTTGCAATTTAAGTTGAGATATGCATATGTGCAATTTTGTTCCTTTATACGTAATAAGGACAATAGCAATTACATGGGTTTTGAGCACATTTTTTTCATATCTGTAATCTGTAAAGTACAAAACTACAAAAGCAGCATCTACAAAAGCTTTTTACAGCAATTTATCAAGGTATGTAAGTCAAGTATGTTTACGGCCGGAATTCGCACCACAGCAGCCAATACTCTAATTACTAATTAGTATTATGTCTCTTGCCACATTTCCCACGCTATTAACCTTCCAACCGGTTTGAATGCATTCTTTCATTAGATGGAATATGCACATTGTATGTACATAATGTAAGTCTAATGCACTGCAGGTATAGAGATTCACACAAGCACGCGGCACATGTTCATATTTTACAATTGACAGCACAAATTACAGATTTACAAGAATTTACGGATCCCACCAACAAACAACTCATTGTGTATATAGTTCATGCGATTTTGTAAATCGAGAGCCTTAATATTTTTTATGAGATGCTCGCCTATGTATACTATTTTATTCCAAACCTGCGGAAGTTGCAATCACAGAAACATCAGTGATTTGTCTGCGATTACGATAACAACATAATACGTTGATTAATAATTGAATGGAGCGGAGGATGTTAATGTGGGTCGAAAACTCAGAGTCAAAAGGAAGGAACTGTTTCATCTTTTGCTGTTAATTAGTAAATTCATTGAAAAGCAAGTATATAACCGCTTTACTGATTATACAAATAATAAGTATTGCTCCATGTATTTGTTCACCCAATTACTTCATAGTTTTTTGTAGTTAATTTACGTTTGACATGGCACTGCTTCACATCGAGACGAGGGTCACATCCAGTAAAGGTTCAGACATCATACATTAGTGAGACTCATCTTTGGTCCGCGCTTCGGGAAAATCAAGTGTACTCAACTATACACTAATCATATCCAGTGTCGTTGTCAATTTATAGAAGTGGAACACTTGAAAATGAAATCACATTGCTTTGATCTCTTCCTCCTCATGGTTCTCTCATTAATTTGGACCGGGGTTGTAGCTCAAGAATTTGAAGTAAGTTTTTGTACAACATGATTTTGTAATATTTAATTATTCTACAGATATATTCCAGATTTGTGATACTTTACGTTGAATATCACATTATGCAATTTTTATTGTATGACTTATTTTAGCCGGCTGACTTCGATGTGAGCAAGCTCCGCTCGGATATCAGCACACCAGGTAATTACTATTAATACAGAAATTCCATGATAATTACCTCAGAGCTTTGTTAGTTCACAGTATTTTTATCCACCTGGAAATTTACATGGTACGAAAGGGAGTACAGAAAAATCCGCTTTTGAACGGTTAATTTTGCTGATTTTTTTGATCTGCTGTTTGTGACTGCTTTATAAGCGCAAAAGTAGTGTTAGAAGTATTGTAAGATACAATTGTTATAAAAATTATGTAAACCGTAGGTGAAGGATCCTAAAGTACCAATTTATATCCCTTCAATACAAAAATTAGCACTTTAAAATACTTCACTGACGATATATCAAATATTGTAATATGAAATTTTTGGGTCGATCAACATCAAACTTATATATTTAATTATTGCTCAAGTAAAGAAAAAAGTACCTCAATACTCAATGCACAATGAAAAAAATATAAATTGCAGCCATTAAATGCGGAGCAAGGAAGGAAGTGAGCCTGCACCAAGTGGTGTTCATTGAAAGTCCGAATTTCGGGAGAGGGAAAAAATATCCAAACTCGATCAACTGTAAATGGAACTTTCGTGTAAGGACTCACCGTTGTTTCATGTACTAAAATAGTATACTTATAAATATACTTATAGTAACTTAGTAACTGTATTTTTCCTTATCGAAGCCCTCCGTCCAGACGCGATTTTCTACGTCCCAAATAATCTTTAATCCATGTATCCGCATTAATTGATGCGATGACTGCGGAGACGACTGCTCCGCTCCGAGGAAATATATAACCCGCGTCCGCGTCACATACAATACAATGAGCTCTGAATTCTCCCGTCCTTTAATCCAATTAGTACATTAACCCCGCGAACATCTATTCTGTACATTAAGCCAGCATATGCTTGTGGAGTCACATACTCAAATAATTGTTAAACGTATGCTCAAAACGTTTCACACACTCCACCGTATGAGTTTTTTTTTACCCTTTTGTATCATTAAATTTGAGCACTCTTGAATGACTTCATAAATATTACTTTCATTTTACAATGTCTACAGATTTACACAGAATTATTGCCGAGAAATCATTAAAGGACTGTAATTCATATAGCTATATAGTATACAAGTTTAAGTATGTTCAACGTTAATCCTTTACTATATAATGGTCTTGATGAAATCGCTCTCTCTCTCACTTTCATACTTTCGCGGCAAGCAGCTCATTGG
>JAQGAK010001792.1:0-26597 GCA_034696945.1 Lipothrix lubbocki | reverse complement strand
TAAACAAAGCGGCCATGCTTTTAAACGACATAGTCATCAGTTTTGCATTGGAATATTTGTGAAATTCCTTGTAACCGCATAGTCATTCTTGTATTTTAGCAATTGTGTAGATAGTTCTATTTGCCTCTTCAACGACGATATATTATAATCTTTTGATACGAAATACAAGGAATATATAGAGGAAATCGTAGGAGATATATATATAGATTTAAAAAGAAATATATAACTATTAAAAGGTCTCGCTGGATGAGAATCGCAAGTGTCACTTCGTGTTAAGTATCTGCTCCTGCGGTTGGCACCCATTGAACCCACGCTTCCTCGACATTCATCCTCCTGTCATGTGAGCTCCCCGGCTCTAACACAATAAACGTTGACTTGACTCTCGGCGTAACCGAACATTAGTCGTCCTACCCTATCCTATCCTAATACTACTATGAACACCATAAACTCTATGCGGTGTATTATGGCGTGCTTTTATTTATTTTCCTTACCCTTGCACACACATGCACACAACCGAGAGAAATACAACACGCAGAAAGTTAGAATCAGAAAGAACGGGAAGACTGACTGAGTGAGTCGCGCAAGAAAAGCCGCTTTGTGTGCTTTATAAAACATGATTCAGTTAAATTATCTGTGACCACATTTATTTATTGAAGAGGTGTGAAGCGGATCTGTGTCTACATTCGTAAGTTTTATATCTCTATATATTTTTCACTCTCCTGCCTTTTTACTGTAATATTCTGCAATACTTACTGTCTTTGTCATCATAAGACAATTCAATTTCCTCCTATGTGTAGCACCTCTCATCCTACATTTTTCCGCGTTGTTTTGACAGTTTTGAGGGTTTGTGTTGAGAACTTTATTTTATTGTCAAGTGGATTTTGTGGATTTTATTTTAAGAATTTTATTTTATTGTCGAATGGATTTTATTTTAAGAATCTTATAATATTGTTGAGTTGATTCTGTGGATTTTATTTTAAGAAATTAAGATTTCGTTTTATATTGATAATTCGATTCTCAGAACTTAATTCCAAGAATTTAGTTTATGTCTAGAGTTGATTTTGAGAATTATATTTTGGAATAATTGTTATAATTTCTAAGGCTGTAAATTTTATGTTTTACAAACGTCAAACGCTATTTGATAGTTTTAGCTGAATTTTATTTTGAAGGAAACAATGGTATGTTTATTTTGAAACTTTATTTTCAAGTATACTCGGAACTTAATTAATAAAAAAATATCTTTATTTTTACAAATATTTAAACATTCCAAACAGAAATCTTTAATAATTTTTGTTTTATTTCTTGTTTTTAAATTACTGATTATGTTGTTTTAGTTAAATTTATTAACTATTTTACTTCACAATCTCCATTATTTTTTGCAGCGCCATAATTGAACTATTTGGCTTTATTATTTTTTCGCATTTTAGGTAATGAATTTAATAATTAAAATAACTGCATTTGATTATTGAGGAATTTCTAAATATTTTACGGATATTTTGTAGATAAATTGTATCTCTTGATAGAAAACATTATTTGATTGCTCATAGCTTAGCAATGGTGTGCAGATGATAGGGGACTTCCATTTATAATAGTAAGAGCATATTATATAAATATTATTTTTGCGAGAGCATCTGAACAAGACGAGCAAAAATATTCTTGTTCTTTTTTTCTCTTTTGCACGGATCTCTCTGCCAGTGTGATGGTGTACAATGCTGTGTGTACGAGTATAGTATACAAGCATGTAGAGTGTGTGTATGTGTGAGTCCTGTGAGTAAGTAAAGGTGATTTGTGGAAAGACCAGCGCTTAAAAAATAGATAGATTTGACGTGATAATTAGCCATTCAGGCGCCGGTCTTCTACAATACTATCATCACCACTATACAACACAGCAGATCCTTTCACATTCCTTGACTTACTTTTAGTTAAAGCTGACTGACGATGAGAGAAAGAACATAGCCATAGCCATTCTGTAGCCAGAGAGCGTTTTATTGTATTGTGATTGTGTGTGTAGTGTATAGGATTACACCGGACCGTAGAATTGAGGATATAATTAGGTAAAGTATAGACTCTTGTGTACTTACACTTATGTACTTCAACCTTTTTCCCTTTAACTCATATCTGTAGTGTGCTACTTGACTAATCTATACTTTTTGATTTTTTAAGTATATACATATATCTTGTGTGCGTCAGTACAGTAGTCAGTACTTCATCTATGTGCAATGCATTGCAATTTAACTATATAGATATAATATTACTATAAAGTGTAGAAGATACAATTGAGGCTTGTTGATTCTCAAATTGCAACTTTTTTATTTTTTTAAGTTTCTTTTTTTGTATACATACTTGTATGATTCTGCACATGTTGTATATTGTGTATAGAATATGGTACACGGCGCATAATGGAGGTATCTTTCTATTACACATACCTCTACATGTATAGCATAAAGCCATATATACATACATAAGTTTCCTTATGTAATGGCGCCATAAAGGTGATTCGTAAATTACAATATTCCTAATTTCTGTTCTGTATAGGTTTCAAGAATTTATATATGTACATACACTACTCTACATACAAAGAATATATAACAGTATTTCATCAGTGGAGATGCAAAGTGGGCTATCTCCATATGTGAGCCTAAATGCAAGATGAGATATCCACCAGTGAAACAATTCTGTGCAAAATTGGGATATCCTGCCGTTTAAAGTGCATTAAAAACTGAAAACGGAGGGATCTTTTGTAATTAAAATTTCAATTACAAGGCAATTGTAAATTATAGTGGAGTTATCTCATTTTGAACTTAAAATGATGGTGGATGTCCCATTTTGCAGCTAGACTTAGGTGGAGATAGCCCACTTTGAAGCTATAGATAGAACGTATAGAATTTATTAGGCCCACTTTGAAGCTAGACTCAAGTGAAGATAGTCCATTTTGCATCTCCATTGATGATATGTATTTATTATAGGTACATATTCGATGAGTTTGCTTATGTAAGTATAGGTACAGGCAGTACCAATACGAGAGGTAAATGTACTATTAGTGTACATACATACACTTGCAGAACGTTATTACATATACATAGTATAGGTTGTATATAATTAGGCTGTTAGTATTTTATTTGTAATAATTGTCCGGAACCGGCGACCGTCAGCCGGCAAATCACGTAAGAAATGCTGTGAAGCTAATTAAAACCGTAATCATTTGGTATGTAGTTACAGACACAAGTCATACTCTTGTCTCTTGTGGATACTTGCCTTTCGTCTCATAGTCTCATCGCTTTCGCTACAATAGACGCTTATCATACAGGTAGGTATATTTAGTATTGTTATAAACATGTACTAGAAGACACCCAGAAAGTAGAATGATTTCGTGGAAGCATTGAATTATTTATTGTTTTTGCTACTGTATTATAATTGGTGTATTACTTAAATCGTATATACATATGCATATAGAAGAGATGTATATAAAATTTACGAGTATTTTAGTTGGATGCTAATGTATAAAGCATGGACATACTTTAATTTTAGACGATTAGCTTTTTTGACGTATGACATCATACTTACTAAATGTTCGATTTTTCTAGGAAATACTCCAAATCACTTAGCTTTTTTATCTTTCAAGAGTTTATTGTACATATATACACTTGACTCTTGTACATCTGTAATATCTTGACCACATCATGGTTGTGTCATGTGTATATCATTATATAGTGCATATGACGTGTGCGAGGAATCCCGAAGGATGAGGATGCATTTTTTTGGCGTCGAAATATATTTTGATGTAAGTGTACACGCACATCTGCAAATTATGGTTAGGGTATTTATATGTTCAAAAGAAATCTTGTGGTCATTTATATAGTTATTATAGCTCATGTCATAAATCGACGTGTCGTAATCATGACGATGGCCTGTCGACGTCGACTGCATAATTGAATGATCGGCGATGAGGTGAGTCAAGTGTCTCATCGGCGCTTTACACTTATTACGACTGACATTATAAAGTTTTATTCATAATGTGCAACTATAGCTATCTCTATGGAATATAGAAAAACGGATCAGGCATTATCATTATATACGTAATATACATGTACATGTACATATGCATAACGAATAACTACGAGACACATCAGACCTCTCACATATGTAGGAAGGTAGGAACATAGTCAGCGGAAATTAAGCATTCTACAGTTAAATGTATATTTAATAGGATTTATCTTTGGATCCTGGAGTATAAATAGTTTAAAGTCTTAGCGCTTGTTTTGCGGATATGCAAATTACAGATATGTTTCGTTGTTGAAGAGGCATAACTATCTACACAGTTGCTAAAAACCAAGAATGACTATGTGGTTACAAGAAATTTCACAAATATTCCAATGCAAACTGATGACTATGTCGTTTAAAAGCATGGACGCTTTGTTTACATTGCCATGAGTAGAGCGGATTTATTACGGCAAAAGCAGAATCCCGCTGCTGCTTTGGAAAGCTACTGCTAAGTCATATATGCGTGTAGTAATGTAGGAAAATATTCCAGCAGTTTCTACCGCTTATGTGTCTTTGCACGGTGATAAATAAACGGGATAGTTGCTTTCGCACTCCAAACTTTAAAAATAATATTCGGATGCTGTAATCTTTCTTATTGCATTTTAGCAACTGTGGAGATAATTTTGCCTCTTCAACGACGATATTAAAACGCAGTTTTAAGTCCAGTATGTTTAAAGTAATGCATATGTAGGGACTAACAAAGTGTGTATGTACCTTCCTAGTAATTCTTGCTAGTGATGTCAAGCGTATTATATAATAAATAGTCATGGAAAAGTGACTCAGCCTGTGGGTGATAATTTACTTACATATTTGTAGAAAAATTAACTATATAGTTGAGTTCGTATAATAAAAATAATGTATTATTAAAACCAAGTTACAGTCAGAGAGCTCCTGGAATTAATTGAGTTCCCTATATGTATTTATAACATCAGCAGAAGTGCAAAGTGTGTATAAAATCCACTGGAATTAAGTGTGATTTTACAAACTGTATGTTAGGATTAATGTGGACGAAGCAATTAAAGACATAAAAGTTGAAGTTATAAAAAGCAACTGCATCCGTCTCACGTTGCATATTATATAAAAGATCGTATAATATATTGTTCTTGTGATGGTACAATTTACATACATACGTATATGTATATGTGAATTCCCATTGTTGTTATTGCTCAATATTTTTATCCTCGCTTGCACAATGCAAATATTTTAACTATAACGATAATAAGTTTAAGTTCTGTATTCACTCCGCGATAGGAATGTGTAATAATTAATTATCTGCCCACAGCATAATACTCACAAGTTGTAGTTGGTTCTAATATGTACATAGGTGCAATACATTTTGTATATGCTTATTTGCATTATTCAGTATACAAGAATATAATTTGCTGACGTACTCTGCATCTGATTCAAAAGTATATATTAGAATAATTATAATTGATCTTGATTTTAATCGATTTTTAATCCCTTCAACATATAATATTTGGAGCATCCGCATATTTTTTTAATTATTTTAAATTGAATAAAAAATCTGGTATTTTTCTAACTTCGTAATTGTTAGTTTCAAAAGGCTGGAGGCTTTAGGATTTATTTTCTAGAGCATTTCTCAATGCTACAGACTGATTGACAAGTTGTTTAAATAAAATTAATTCCGCGCATCACTACTCACCCAAAGTCAAGTTTATTAGTCAAAAATAATTTTCACAATGACGGTACTAGGATTCATTATAATAAATTCGTATTTCAAAAACAATTTATAGAACATTTTGTTGTTTTGTTTGGGAATAAAAACATTTTGGTAATAATTCTGGATATTCAGGACATAAATTTCATTTTTTAAAATGCTTGCACAAGCTTTGTTGACTGACTCGTAAGGTTTATTTTTTAATACTTGGTGAATTGTTTAATTCTGTTCGAAAAGCGTTGACGGGTATTCGTATTAAATTTGTATAGTTGTTGTATCTGTGATTGTAAGTGCATATATGTGAAATTGCGGATGTAGAATATCCTATTACGTCGTCGTAAAATATTTGTGTATAATGTTACAAATCAAGTCCAAATCGGACTACCACCTCTCATATATTGAACTGTCAGAAAAAAATATAATGCTGTGAAATTGCATTTGAACAGCTCTACATAGTGTCCATAGTGTAACTCTTTTGCCATATCCCTATATATATAACTTGACAATTGTTCCATTATATTCCACAACACCACCCAAAAGAGTTACAACGCTTCTATCCAAGGCTATTCCTTTAAATCCTGTATACACATCCGTTTGGGTCTTGGGTATGGAATAAGAGAGAGATATCAGTTGTAATTATTTTTACTTCTGCACTGTGGGGAGTTGAACTTTTATTGAGTGTTGTATTTTGTTGTATTACACATATGTGTATATTACATATAATACTACAACTATGTATAGTAAATAGTAAGGTATATAAAAATAATCTAAAAAAGTGACAATACACGGATACACATATATTTATACCCCACACAACACACACACGCAGAATTATTCCTCCTTTTCGACACAAAATAATATAATACGATGACTGGTGGACGATGAGGACAGAACGTAAAAATTACATCCTGCTGAACAAATTGGGTTTTGGGTTCTTGTTCACAAGTTTTCAATTTCCATGCAACTATATAGTACTTATTACTGCCACACATTTAATTGAGTCTTCGTCATTTTCTCATTTTTCTTGGACCTTCCGGTCATGGCAGGCAAGTTGATTGGAATTTTCCAGTTGCTTTCAAACTTTTCCCTTCAAGCCTTTCTTGTTTTTTTACATTTTTAATATAGGTAATTTATTTAGAATATTTAGAAATACTTTTTTGTATTTTCTGTATTATTATTATGTACTAAATGGAATTTTTTGGAATATTTTTACTTTTTGTCCGTTTTTATTTGTGTATGTAAATTTATTTTTGTGGACACTTTAAGTGTTTTCTGTTGTGCTTAAATGTACCGCAAACAATAATATTTGGAAGCTTTTGTGATACTTAAATAAAGGCCAGTGTAGTAACATTTTTAATAATTAGCCAGTGTCGGAGTTAAAACGCTAATTAAGTAATTGTTATAATTGCATATCGCGTATAGCAACAGAAGCTGTATATATGTAGTTGTCTCGTTCCTAAAGAAATATGAAAATCATTCAAACGAAACGCAAAGGGAAAGTCATAAAGCTATATGAAGGACATTTGGATTTTGCGAAATGTGTTATATGTCGATTACATTTTATCTCCTATCTTCTCGTGTTTTGTACCATTTTACACCCCCCATATATTTTATATTTCAAGTCACGTCAGCTCAAGAGTGTAAAACTGATAAAGTATAACAAAGTGTCTATGTGCTGCGAGAAAAATATCAAATCCAAATGTCCGAAAAGAAGCATTTAATATATATAACAATAATGCTTCCTTTCACTTAAAATTTTACACCTCGCCTCGGACAACTAAATCGTATGTTTTTTTATAAGTATAAAATATACATATACAAGCATCTAAAGAGTTATAATATGTAGAGTCAGGCGATAAGAAATAATTTAAGACCGTTTTAGTATTCAAGTTGAGTATTTTAATTGTTGTTTTTATAATGTAATTTTAATGTAATAGGTTTTCCGTAAAAAAACAAAGTCCGTTCTTCGCACCGATAAGGCCACCACCATACTTCCACCATTGGAGCTCAACCATCTCTTTTGACTTTCCAAGTACAGAAAGAATGTACATACCCATACGTTTGGGAATAATCTCCAACCCTAAATGTGGTTAGTGTGAACGTAATTTATCTATTGTTAGGATGCTCTGGAAGCGTGACAAAAGCCGATGATTTTGCTTGCATGGGTTATTATCGTGTTAATTGCATTACATCAGAAGCAGTTGTTTGCACGTTGACTCATCCCGACTGAGCGCTCGGCAAATAAAAATTCCCCACTTCGAGAACTCATAATATGCAATATTGCATGGAAATTTGGTTGTTCTTTTTCTATATAAGATCTCTCAATATAGAGAAATATCATTTTCTTATATATTTTTGTAATGTATATGCATATATATTCGCAAATACACAGATGTATGTACATTCTGTCTAAATACTGCGTTATTAGTGACTACCACACGAATCGAAGAATCCAGTGTGTGTAATTATATATGTGTGTGTGTATATGGATAACCTGAAACTGGATACGACGGAGGTAATTTTGAGGAAATTATTTTAAGGTAACACTAAAAAAATCTTGGAAAATTATACACATGCTAAATTATACAGATATAATATGTATGCGCAAAATATATCTTCGCTTTTATTGTTAGTAAGACAAAATAATTATTCATAATGTTGCAAACGTGTGTAGAACTACTCTACTGTAGAGCATAGCGCTCAAACCGCTTTGTTACAGACAGTCAAGTGAGTTTCCTTGACTAGTTAATGTTACCGCGGTCAGTAGCCTGTAAAAGGCGGGAAAATTTTCGCGTGTCAATGGATCATTTATTCAATTTCCTCTGTGTCAGACCGCATCATCCTCCTCCTCCTGGAATATTTTATGGGCATATTAGACATTACGTATTGTGTAGTTTTGAATTTTATACAAGTATTTTTAAGTTTTCTTATACTCACATATACTTATCTGTACATATAGCTTAATGATGTCAGTATGTTTAATGCGCCTTATGGTTTAGTAGCATGTGTGTGTGTTAAATGGGGTTTAATAAGGTAACAGTGAGTGCTTATTTAAATATGCATATATGTACATGATGTCTATGGATGTTACATGTAGTACATTAAAGGTGCATCATCTCCTGTATATTAGTAGAAATAATAAATTGTATTCGTCAATTCGGTACACACACAATCCCCATTCAGCACCGCACATGGAATTTCCTGAAGGTTGTTAAAACTTATTGCAGATGCTATATCTGCATGTATATGTGTAGGTATTACTATTTTCGACATTGAACTTCACCTGACTTGGGTGCACTTTTATCGTGGTTGCATGGCTATCGTGAAACACTCATCGGGCTTTATATCATTGCAATGGCGACGAGTGTATGAATATTCTAAATTGTAATAAACGTGTCGCATGCTTTTTAAATCTGGTAATGTACGTACGGACATGTTACTTCTGCACACAATTTTAGCTTGTATTCATGTACCTTCTTTCAAAACTACTGACCTGGCGTTTAGTAGGATGCTCTTTATGAAAGAAAATTAGTTCAACAGCTTCACTGATATAATATACATATGTACAATTGTATTTACATACAAATAGATATTCGCATTAAATGTATATTTTAGGAATTTTGAAGGCGTTGTATATGTATATATACAATTAAACTTTTATTTATATATTTTAGTTGATTTTAAAAGAACACAGTAAACCATGGATTTTTTCTACATCCATTTTGCACACAATACTATATAGAAGTTAGATACTTAAAGTTAAAGTTGGAGCAGCCCAAACCAAAGATCCCAAAAAAGAACGTGAACGTGCGTTTTCCTTTATTAGCCCTTATATGTTCACCCATGAAGAGCAAGCGGAAGACACACCGGATTATTAAAGTGTACATGCATGTCCTCACGTCTGTGTCGGTAGTTAGTTACATTATGAAATAATCAAGTCAATATGTTTTTTTTTCTCTCACATGAGTTAATATGCCCAAGTATAAGTATGCTACACTATATATATATATAAACCAGGGGGTATAGTATATGCATGTTATACTTATTTAGTTAAACTTTTATACACACTTTGGTGGCATTAAACTTGAACATATCGTCTGTACTATGCATGTAGGTCTGTATAGAATAATAAGTGCAACAGTACTCAGACAGGAATGGACATCATCAGAATATTTTTAAGAGAAGGAATAATTTCAAAGCCACGTAATATATATGTGGATTCTCGGTTGACTCATGTGTACCTACCTATATAGAAATGCCTACACTTAAATTAAGGATTTTAAATGATTTTATATGTAAGTACGTATGTATATAAATGTATATCTATGCAATACACATCAGGATAATACATATTGAGAACTATAATGTAAAGAGTATACCATAGATATAGTATATCTACATACTCATTATTCACCACGTTCAGCAATTCCTTATCATTCACGGGAATCTCGAGTGTGTGTAATGTGAGTGTGTATGTGTAGCGCGATGCAACGTGTTGATACTAAAAATGTAGTTGAAGGTAGTAGAAGGTATCTGTGTTTCTCTTCAGTCAGGATTTAAAAAAAGTTCCCTAATAAGTCTGCTGACTCGGTTTTCCTATTTTGATATTATATGTTTATCTAATACATCTGTGTAGGAGATATACATATTTGAATAATTATTGGAATACTAGTTTTGTGAAAAGTTTTAATATTCTTGCAATACCCTTCGAGTATCCGCAGCTCTATTGAATATGTGTGTTGTGTACATGTGTGTGTGTGTGCTCTTATTTTATCAGCAGTCTAGCATGCAATTCTGTGGTGCATTTACACATTTCTGTAGTATTCAAAGCAGTACACGTTTATACTGACAATTACAAGTAAGTATTTATATCTGTACTTTACTATATGTATACAATTTAATAAAGAGGATGTCCAGTGTAATATTTGTATGCACAGTTTTATAGAAGTATATACTTATATAGAAGTTATAGAAGTATATACAAGTATTACAATACCAGTACAGGTATAAACCTTTTAGGTTTGAAGAGGACGTGAATGCCTTTGCTGTTAACTTTAAATCTACTACTTATTATTTAACTATTATATACATAGGTGGTCGTCGCGTTTTAGCTGTTCGATTTTTCTTGTGCACCTACTGCTAAATCCTCTCTCTCATCGTCGTTCCCAAAGTCATACACGCTTTTGACTTCCTTATTAAGTAATTTCATTGTGCTGTGTTATATAATTATACAGAGAGCTCCATCCTTAATCTATATATTTACAGTATATACATATACGTTTCCACCTTTTAGAAAACATGACAAAATACAAGTCATTGGGGGGATTAGTACTATTACATTATTATAACTTTTTAAGTACAGGACACAACTAAGTCGACTACTAGTACAAGTACTAACTATACTAATAGTATAGTCTTGTTGGAAATGGATCAAGACAGGATAGACAAGTTGTGGAAGTTGTAAAAGAGGCTTGAGGGGTTGAAGGGATATTACGGTTTGAATGTTTTGCATTTTAAACTTTCTTTACACGGGATATCCAACGCAGCATATGCGTTGCTGAGAGTCTGGAAATAAGTTTAATTTGTCTGTATTTGTATTCTTCTTTCTTCTAACTACTGGACATACTAATATAAATACACGCGGTTTGTATTTGTAAATTCTAAGTAGGGAGATACATACCAGTATAGCAATTCGTATTTTATATTGCTATTAATTCGGAAGTGCATTGATTGTGATACTCGCAATTGTTGTAAAGGTTCGGAATAAGTATCGTTAGCAAATAGAAAACAAAAGCTATAGATTTAGTTCTGTGCTTGCGGTTGTTAGAACTGACAGAGTTTTTGTATTCTATTGGTGCTTGTATCACTTGCATCGTGTATGTATAAACATAGGTATGTTTCTCTATGTGTGTACATAGATTCGGAAGTAACTTCAAAGCATTTGGTGGTGGTCCTGTTGTTTTGTTTTTGTGAGTTCGGAAGTCCAAGTTAGTGTTATTGTGTTCGTGATTATGCTGTGTGGATGTGGGTTCGGAAGTAGGTTTGTTTTCGTGGTTTTGTTCACTTACTTACTAGATCGGCAAGCATACTTGCATGTCGGTGGCTGCTGTTTAAGTATACAGATGTTAGATGTTTCAGAGTTGGGAATAACGTAAACGGCGAGTATAAACATGTTGATTGTTGGTGTTGGTGTCGGAAGTACAAGTTCATAGGGAGAGAGAGAGAGAGAGAAGGAGAGAGAGAACATAAAAGTAATGTAGTAGATAGATACTACTTGTCTACATAGATACATATAATTATACATGTTATTGAATATAGTATTGAATCGTATAACATACGAGGTATTTAAAGCCCATCGCGTTAGTAAATAAGTATGAACCCTGTGGAAAGAAGTTTACACTTAGTGTCTGTTTTGTTACACATTATTTCAGACTGATTATGTAACGTCGTCCTCCGCCAGGAAATGCAGTCAGTTGGGAAGTGAGCATTTGGGACTAAACACCTCTGGTTTTATTATCGTTAATAATACCAACTCTACTGCTCCTACAATCGTTCAAATGTAAGTATCTATTTGTTCACCCGCGTTGTGGTTTTGTGGTCATTAATTTTATTACTATATCTAAAAGTATAAATATGTACATATTGCATATTACTCTAATCTTTAATGTGCTGTCAATGTCTGCATTCAAGTCTCAAAACACCAATATTGTGCAGTTTTCACACACTGAGCAGCTTCATTGTTAGTGTATACAGTGAGTAATATTAATATAAGAGTGTAATATTACTATAAGAGTAATATTATTTATACTGCTTTACATGACATTTATTTAGTTTTTTAACCTTCAATGCAGTCGACCCACACCGCTGTAATAACTTCTCAGCTATATATTAGAGTGATTTTTTCCAAAAAAATTGATACTCCAGCCACATGTAATATACATATAATATTGCCCACCTCAGGATCGTTTAGTGTCGTCAAGTTCTTTATAGGATGTGTTCATATGTTTATGTGTACATATGTGCACTAAAAATTTGTATAAATCGGTGTTTTTGACTGTATAAACGCTATATAGCAAGTGCATAGATATTATTAGTTATTATTATAGTTCGTAATGCCAGGATTTTATAACTTGTTTTATGACGCTGGAGCTATAAAGATGTGTAACAGTATCATCGTTAACAAGACCGTAGCAAAGGTTAAACTGCTGCAAAAGCTATACATTGCAGTCTGGATTTTTTTTATTATTCGAATAAATTTTTATCGCCGAGGTAATTGAGTGCGACTGTATTGACATTGGAGGGTTCAAATGGGTTGGAGTGAACCTTGCGAAATTAAGTTCGATTTTTATAGAGTCGCTCAGCTAATCCGTAAGTAAGTACAGTTACATACAAATAAATTATGGTTACACACAGACGGTGTGTTCATAAATTGTATGATTACTGCCACACCGACGCTGTTGACTGTGGCGTGAAAGTAATGAATTTTTAAAAGATCTTTCTGTCTATCGCTGTCCTTAATCCTTTAGATTTGCAGACACTTTTTTAAAAATAATAATTTTTTTTATTACTATACTGTTAGTTCAACGTTCTATGTTCAAATATAAAATTCTAAATTGGCGATAGTATCATAAGCTTAATAATTTACAAGGAACATTAATAAAATGATTTTAATGATAAAAATTTTAGGTTTACAAATCCAAGGAGATGTTCTAAGGAGCGGATGACTAACTATAAACGAAGATTGAAGAGCAATCAAAAGAATACTAGTACGATTAGTGTGTGTGTACACACTAACTTATAAGACGCCGCAATGTCGAAATAGCCTCTCCTAGGCTTTGTCTCGGTTTAAAATGTTTAGACATAGCTTACGAGGGGATTTCTTTGCCGTTGCGCTTTCCCATCTCTACATATACAAGTATTACCCACATATTTATAAATGTGAATAATCTCCATCTCTTCTCTGCGCCCACCGGAACTAATGGATGAGCAAATTATTATACTTCAATCCCAAATTACATCCCTGGCAGCCGGAGTCATTGGTGCGGGGATGAATATGATGTTCCCATACACACAATAAGGAAGGCTCTATTATGTGGATTTTACTTGGTGAAAAGAAAATCAACAAGAACAACAGCATGGAACGTAACCTGTTGGATCCTTGTCTTCATAAGTCAAAGTCACAAAATAACTTTTTTGTGAGTTGAGACGGATGAATGTAAAGTTTACCCACGCCTGGTTTTTTATCCATTTTTAAATAAATTTAGTTATTTTCCTATTTATTTTTGTAATATAAATCTTGTCTGTGTACATTTTCTGGTGTATTGACATAAATACATGATGAATACATAAATCTAAATACGTAATTGTCAACCTGATAGTTGTAATGCAATTCTTTTTGTTAATTGTTTTTATAAATGATTTACTAATTTGCTGGTGTTAAACTACATAATGTTATTAAATATATTTAGATAGTAATTATTAAATGTTACTAATTTTAATTGTCATAAAGTTACTACTCATACTCATAAGAAACTACTCAGCTTTAAATTTGTACTACATCTATAATCAATAACTGTACTAATATTTATTATTAGTTTATTCAGTTTATCATAATTCTCAACAGTTTTCATTAATTTTAATTAACATTTCTGTATTATCATTTAGACATTTGTATTAGCGTACATACACGTAGGTTTATAGGTATAGTTCTGTCGCAAAAATAAAGAGCTCTCAATTCCTTCAGCATTGAGCATGCATATGTATGTGTAGGATTCCAGAGCGTGTGGAAGGGATGAACCCGGATCTAGAAGTTCAGATGTATCTCAACATTGTATTTCTTGTCATATATACATACTGTTATACTTATTGTTATTTGTTATACAAGAGCGTAAGAGCGTGGATTGCATGCAGACAGCGTCTCTGGTTTGGTCTGGGGCTTTACCTTTATTAGAACCTAGATAGCAATATAACCCTTCCTCTGTTGTAATATAGAATAAAAAGACGCGTGTGTTTCTATACGTGAATTGTAAAGCTCTGCTCATATGCATGTATATAGAATATATAAATATGCAGTGCGAATACAAAATCGCATGCATGCATATATATATTAATGTTGTAGCGAATATATTTTTGTAATGCGTATAAAAACGCTTTGCTCTCTGGAAACTTATTTTTTACCCTCTATTTAATATGCTCCCAAAGCATAGCATTTTTCCATCTCAAAGAGTAAAATATTTTAAATATATGTACACTCGATCTTATATAACTATATATGTATAGTCATATGCATTTATAAATTGCAGTATGTACACAATACAATGTAAACCTACGAAAGCGTCAGTCATCACCAGCACATAATCATCCTGGAGATTTGCTTAATAAGAAAAAAGGGAGTATGCATTTTTAACTGTGCTTCATATGCATATCGTCAGTGGAGATGCAAAGCGGGCTCTCTCCATGTGCGTCTACCTGCAAAGTGAGACATCCACCATAATTTTAAGTGCAAAGTATGGGATAACTCCATAGTAATTTACAATTGCCTTGTAATTGAAATTTTAAATACAAAAGCTCCCTGCGTTTTCAGTTCTTAATACAATTTACACGGGATATCCCATCTTGCACTGAATTAATGGTGGATTTCTCATCTTGCATTTAGGTTCACATGGAGATAGCCCACTTTGCATCTCCACCGACTATATATGTATACCTATGATAGATTAGGTATGCTACTACTGTAATGTGTATATAGTTGAACTTAAAGCAAATCCCATATACATAAAGCAGAGCAGACGGGAATTTCAGTTATAATTTACATTGCAGTACATGTACCTATATGTATTTACTGTATATATATATAGGATTATATATATTACGAGTTTTTTCCAAAATCGTTGTTTATCTTTTTGATAATATTTTCCAATGATTCAACATAGTCTGTGTAGTCTTTCTTCCATGCCAAATGCACTACATTTTAATTGTATTTTGACATGGTTTTACGTAGAAATGCAAGATATATACATATAATAACAATGGTATATGTACTTACTGCTATATGATCTATAGCTTTCTAGATGCTACAACAATGTAACAATTCAAATGATATAGATGTAAATAATGAGATCTCAACGCAGTCAAAGTAAAAGAGAATCCTCCGACTCGGACGAGGGCTGGTGAAAAGGCTTATTATGAATCTGGGAATTTTGTGAGAATCCCTTTATGTAAAAGTGTATAAGATTGTAGATACATAAATAATTGTATTAAAAGTTATATGATTCTTTTTAGTGATGAAGCTATAGCGTGTTTCTACCGTTGAGTGAGTCCATTATCATTTAGCATCATCATGGGTTTTCCCTCAGTAGCACTTTACGTGTACCTAAAACGTGCATATACATTCTATAGTCTAGGCTATGCTACGGTTGCTTCCCAAGCAAATCTTCAGCAGGGACGTTTCTATCTTGATGTATTTAGTAGTAGCTACGCACAGTGTAATAATCATTAGTTGACCAGACGGGTGGCAAAACTCAACCTTGTACAATGCTTGTAAAATTGATCGTATCGTAAAACTTTGGTGTATAAAAATCCCGGTGTACGAACCGTCTGCCGTCTTAATCATGCCGTATGTGTATGTGTGTGATATGATGCTTACTATTACATCAAACTTGTATTTTGTTATATTCTACGTTTACGTAGAAGAGCGGATTAGTGTGTTGTTTTTCATGGGAAAACACTCTGGCTCCATATAAAATATGCACTACTGTATTATAAGATTCTGCCTATTTATAATATTTAGTAAATGCAGGTAGTATAATAATTAAAATAAATAGTCGGCGGAGATGCAAAGTGGGATATCTCCATGTGGGCCTATCTGCAAAATGAGACATCCACCATCATTTTAAGTGCAAGGCATGAGATCATATAGCTCCACTAGTAATTTTTAATTTAAATAGTTGAAATTTTAAACATAAAAACTCACTCCGTTTTCAATTTTTAATGCAATTTAAACGGCAGGATATCCCATCTTGCACTGAATTGTTTCGGTGGTGGATATCTCATCTTGTATTTGGGCTCAAATAAAGATTAGGCCACTTTATTTCATCTCCACTGACGATAAGTGTAGCAATTTTTGAAGTATCTTTATGGCAGGTAACAACTTAAATAGCCCATATAAATACACTTTTAGTTTTATATTTTAATAAAGGCACTTTTGCAATTTACAAGTTATTACGAGTCATGTTTATGCACCGAAAATAGACTAAAAGCAGCTATTTAGCAGTGTTCCTTTTTAATTCTCCAAGTTCATAAAACTGCTCAGGTGAGTAAGGACTTTTAGTAGCGTGAGCAATAAAATTTTTAAGAGTTTGCAAATAATTAGAGGACAAAACGCTATACAAAACGTATTTTTATGCTTTTTATTTAAAGCGAGAGAAATTAATAAACTAAATATAAAATGTGTGCCCATACAAATCAACAGTCGTAATAAAATTTGAAATTAAAGAATAAATATGATACAATGCAAAAATATTTTCATTTTCATTTTGACAAATTCTGCAATTCTGTTTACAAATTCTACAATTTCCTATTTACAAATAAACTACACAATTTTCTTGTTGTACGTACAAAAATTGATTTATTTCAGGGAAAGCCTACAATACTTTGTCCTTTCATTAATTTTTCACAGTTTTTTGCTCTCTTTTTCCACGCTCAAAGATTTTTGCTAAGGTTGCAATTTAGCAATCCATAGCGACTCCCAAGCCCTGTTAATGAACTTCCGCTATAACTCCAGTTGATTGACAGAAAATGAGAAATAGGAAGAATTTGACAGTTCAAAACGCGCCCACTTGCCTATTGTTTCACTACTGAAAATGTTACAATATTATATAAAACAATAATCTTTTTTTTATAAACTTCCATTATTGTTGACCATCCTCCTTGAACAACACCATAGGATTGACGTTTACGAGCAAAAGTAATTAAGATGAGTAGGGAATATAAGGTTGTAGTCATCAGGAGAGATAAGATTTACATGTTTTTCTTAAAGTCTTATTATAAAGTATTGTATAAAAAAACTATCCCTCAAATACCCGTTTTTGTTCAAAGCTGTGAAGAGTTCAAGTCCTGTTTAAAAATACATGACGTTTCCTGATAATAGCAAGCGTAATTGCATGATCTTATCTTCCCAGTATCATAGCAAGCATGATTCCTGACTGTATACGTGTACAACGTCTGGGAAAAATTCTACTTATTACCCAAAAGAAGAACTAGAAGAAGTCTACCTATGTATTTATACATGATTCATGATTCCTTGTACAATATCAGAAGAGCTTATATATCTATGTATTTGTGTTGGTAGATACTAAAAATTATACTTGAATCATCAAAATAGTTACAATTCCTGGAGCACTATCCTTGATTTTATGTAGATGTTAGGATTCACATGAACGCTGTTGAGCCGCAGGAGTGCGAATTTTAATTAAATTGAAAATGCTATGTTTAAAGTTGTAATAATTGCGAGATCGATTAGGATCAGGCTGTACACACAGTAAATGAGGAGAAATTACTTATTTACTTTGGCAAAAACATAAATTTGCAACAACGAAATTATTAATAAAGAGATGATTTCGATATTTATCTTTAAAGAGAAGTGATATTTTGTCTTGATTTCTTGAAACAATTTTTTTTATTTCTCAGCAATAGTATACAGATGTATTATATACAACAGTCAGTACATGCTGAGTATGAAAATAGAATAAAATACAACTAATTACTTGATAGGTAACTATATACAAGATATGAACAAGAACAAGATTAATATAAAATGTAATATATAAATGCTTGGATAAGAAATCGTAAATAATAACAAATGAAAACTTTATAATTTTGTAAAGCTAAAATAGCATTAATTCTAGATCAGATCTTGTATACATATATGTGTAGACTAGAAATCACTATAGCAGGAAGATTGGATAAAACGATTTTACAAGAAATAACATATATTTCTTCGTCAGTTGCTCCTCGAACCGACGGATACTGATCAGAAATATGTGTCATCATTAGCATCCGTCGCGTACGTAAGGTCGTTCAGGTAGTACCTTTAAAAAATATTAAAAAGTACTCATCAGCAGTCTTGCCAAGACTTTAAAACAGATGTTCAAACATTAAACCGCAACTATTGCATTAAATATGCATATACTTAAAAACATATTTAAAAATATAGTTAGCACATTTCTAATATTGAGCTGACTAGCTGACAGAATATTAAGCAATTTTTGTCAATAAGTGTTTGCCTTTGACATATAATAATACTACAAGTACACGTAGATACACCGGACTCTCGCTATAAGAGATCTCCATATAAGAGAACTCTCTCTGTAAGAGATCCTTTGGGCCCACATGTAATACATAGTTATATGCATAATAGCTCTCTATAAGAGAATTCCTATATAAGAGACCAGATTTTGGTGATTTATAGCGTTCTCTTATAGCGAGAGTTCAGTTTACATAATTATATGCTATGTCATCATCAAGTTTTATAAACGTAACTTCATATGTTTATAGAAAGGAAAAAGTTAATAAAAGTTAAATTTACCAGTTCGGTGAATCCGGACAGTCAACATTATAAGCCCAGTCACAAACCCGATACTGCTGATTGAAGGCTGTGTTATTCGGACAAATATGCGGGACGCTGCAAAAATTCAAAGAGCATTGACATTACTGATCCAGCATTTTTAACGCTGTACTCCAACCTTTTCGCGTTGAAAAAATTATAAATATATAACTGTCTATATAGTGTACAGTATATACATATATAGATAGTAAGATTGCATATATAGTGACGACAGGCAGATGTCAATGATGTTCAGAATTGAAAAAAATTATAATCACCGAATTCCATCCCCCAAGCACATATGGAAAACTTGGCAGGCATGCTCTACATCAGCGTAAAATCCCACCGGACGATTTTTGCAATCAAAGTGGAGATCGAAGGAAGGGTAATTCTCAGGGTTCCATCTCTTTGCCTGGAAGTTAACCAATCCAGAATAATTAAAGCCCGAGATGTACACAAATAAATTCTTTTTAATTGAAAAGTATAAAAATAATTATTATTGATCACAATATAATTTTGAATAATACTAAAAATAATAGAAAAATTATTGCTCTTTAAAGCATTTTGCTAAAGAAATAATTCAGAAAACCAGATCAAAATTTTGATCACGATGAAATTTGAATTCAACTTTTTTTAGTGAAAATTAGCAATACCTATTAACATTTATTTATTCAGTATCTCCTATCCCAAACGAAAACTCACCCGATGAAGAAGTGCTGGCATAGAGATGGCAATAACACTAGACGTAAGGAATATTACTATTGTAAATCTTGTTGAAAGCGATTGAAATAACTCCATTTTATAAACACTTCCGCTGTTTCCAGTTTGATCGATCGGCGATAAAAAAGATCAATTAACTTCCTGAAGCTCCGTTAAATAAATTCTCCAAGTTGATTTTCCAAAAAGCACTCCTGCTGCTCCAACTTTCAGATGAATAAACTTACAAGAAGCTGTTAAAAGCTTGAATTTGAAAAGAAAAACGGTAATAAATAGAGATATATTATTTTATTTTATCATGCGTGTTTAAGTAATTTGTGATGTTTTTATAGACAATTTAATTTAAGGCAATTCTAATAAAGGAAAAAATACTTTTTATAAAAAAAATTTAAACAAATACACATGTATTTGGAATAAAAAGGATAGCGATGAAGGGGACACAGGCCAGCTTGAAGGAATGAAGATGACAGGCAGAAGCTTTTTTCCCCATCCGTTTATATACATTGGCTTATGGGCCTGTTCTGAATATTTATACGCACCTACACAGAAAATGCATTATTCATAGTAATACAATAACAATTTGTACATAAAAGAAAAACACAATAATAATTCTTGGAGTAATAAATATCTTGCAATACATATGTACATATACAATCTATATCCTTACTACATGGCATAAATTTGCCTGCAGATCCTAACTGTTCCCAATAAAACACCATAATAATAATTTGAGCATATATTTACTCATTCCATATATATACCGAAGAGAAGAGAATCATCCGCCGTCAACATCTTCATCACAACAATACTGTATTACAACATATTTTATGGATCCATTTAGACATCTAATGCATAGACATATAACATTTTTTTAATTTCCCATAAGAATGACACTGTACATATGTACATACTTGAGAAAAGAAATACTGAGAATAAAATATGCACCTCACAAACTCTTTAATGTGTCCTCATCAATCCTCATCATAATTACTTATTGCAATTTACTATACTACCACCTTTGGGTACAATTATGCCCCGTGTCTTTTGTGCTGTCGGCCTGTCCAAACTCCCAAGTGCTAACTTGACTGCTTTTGTATTCCTAAATAATTATTACGCAAGATAATAGCTTGGTTTCAACTTTGATGTTTTTCGAGATTGAATCTAATGACAGGGATGAGCGTTGTCAACGGTTTGTTCATTACAATATTAAAACTACTCAAATACAATTTACATGCAAGGGGGGAAATGAGAGTTGCACTATTACTCGAAGTCGAAAGCTAATTTGTGAATTATTACAAAATAATCCTATACTGTAGCTCAAAGGAATCATAGTTAATATTATATTACCTGTATGGTGTTTGTGCACCTGAAAATTGCACAAACTAAAATAATTTTATATGCATATATTATCTATATAATAATAATCATTTGAAGTATGTATACCTTTATATAATTTATATAATAAAAAGTACAAAATACAAGGAAATCACGACGGAATAATTAAATCCGAAATTAAATTCCTAGAAAATGAAATTCCCGTCAGGGTGCACTATGAGGGATTTTGAAAGAAAAATATTATAATTTATTACAGTATGTATTAAGATACGCAAGTCCATTTGTAATATTTTTGTGTACAACAACAACAACAGTGTACTAATTATATATAATGTTCACTGTCCTCAACTAATTTATGAGCCTGTGATGAATTAAGGATAAAAACTTCTGTATAATAGTTATTTCCCCTTGAATAATTCATTTATCATCTTGGATCATTAAATGTAAACGGACCATGTCGGTATAATTAAGTATGTATATTGAAATTGTAACATTAAAAATAGTTTTGTCATATTTTCGAAAAAATTGTGACAGGGATGGACATTTAAAGAATGACTTGTAGGAATTAATAGTAATTTAATTTACATTAATCTAAATATATAGCTGCTGCTGTATTACAATATAAGTTCACATATAAAACTCAATTCTTTTATTGGAAATTTTAGTAGAAAAAGAAATTACCGATTTTATGAATTTATTGTACGATATTCGAGTCTATTTTATTGACACTTTCACCCACCTTAACGAAATAATCTTACAAAAATTAAAATGTGTCTTAAATACTGTTAGATTGATTGGTAAACTTATAGTGTGACTGTTTTCTGCAATAAACAATCAATCTAAATTAAAACCAGCAGACCAATTAAAATACCAAAGAATTTATGGATCGATTATTTATTACACCCGGACGGATATTAACTATAATAAGAATTCCGCAAGTGTTTATTGGTTCACTATCATAGTTAGCAAATCTAACGAATAATTGTTCTTATGGAAATTTATTGTTAATTCCAAAGTATTTAAAATGAGAAATTAATTGTCAACAAAATTAAGAGTCGTGAATTTTTATGACATCCAATGGCATTTAAATTTTTCCAGTCATTTAATAATAAATGTCTTTAATTATAATAACTGCGGAACTAAAAAATAAAATAAAAGCAATAAATCAATCTTAATAAAAATATCTGTAGAATAAGTGGTTAATAAAGTAGTGATTTAAGTTCATTGAGTAGCGTTTAATTACGGTGCAATTATAATAAGCTTTTCAGCTCTAACACGGGAACAATCTAACAATAAGAAAGGCTGCGCTATCATTCCTGCGATATTTCTTTCCCAGTTATGTTATGTCATGTGCCTGGTTTGTTTGTAAACGGGAAATATCAATTGGTCAATATGAAATTTTTGTAAGTTTTTCTTTCACAATTTAAAAAAAATTGTATTGATAATTTATTTAGTACAGATGGTTAAAATAGTAATATTTCAAAAATTTGTTAAAAATGCTACCCATACAAATGTTAATGTTTTATTTTAGATCCCATGTGTTGTTGGTAGTTACACTTGTTCTGATGTCCAATTACTTCATGTCCATTTCCGAAGCCGATCCCCGCTGGGACCCATGGCTGCCAGATGCTAATGTGAGTACCCGAAATAAGAATATGTATTATTTAAAAAGTTTGTAATAAAAGGACTACGTCTATTTGTACAATATTTTTGTAGGAAAAACTTTTATAACTATACAATAAATTAGATATAAATATTCTGACTGTCATTTCGTCATATGTAAATATGGTACACATTGAATTTGGTTAACAGTCCAGCTCTGGATGTCAAACACATCGAGGGGACTGCAGTGCCAAGACGTGCTGCAAACCTATGAAATGCAAGCATACTGGATTTGTTCCACCGGATTACCAATACGTTTGTCTAAATCCCCAAGAACCAGTAGGATTTTAGTCTTTTATTAGTTTGTCTTACAATTTAATCTAATTAGCTTAAAATACTTACCAGGTATTAAATATGTGTGTACTACGAACAATTCTATTACAATAAGCAACTATGTCAACATATGTATTTTGTTTTGCAGTATTGTGTCGGTCCTGGTCAAGATTGTAGGAAAATTCCTTGCTGTCGAGGTAATACACGCTGTAACGACGTGTATATTGGAGGAACTGAATGGTTCCAACACTGTCTCATAGATCCGGGAAATGACAGTCCTTTCCCCGGTCCCGGTCCTGTTCCTAATAGGTTACAACCATGATTTACGTTTTTGTAATTATGAGTATTATGTGGATATGTTATGTATAACTGAATACAAAGATACAGAAATACTTTACAAGCTAAATAAAGCGCGAAAATATTGCATAAATATGTGTTAAAAACTTGGAAAATCCTCAAATAAATACAATTATTATATCATATAGAGGCATCAATTTTATTCCTAATTTTTATGCGTACCACATGATTTATACTGATTGATAAAGTCAGGATAAATGAACCAGAACCTTTGTCACCATACAGCACTCTTACCTTACTCATACTCACACATACCTTCCGTGTAAGCATACTGTTTGGCTCGTGCTACTGTCATTGATTACCAGCTGACATCTGTAATTAATTGCATTAAAATTTGTGTTTGGTGACAATACACATGTATTCTTAGGTAACAAGCATTTATAAATATAATAGTGTTACATTATCGAAGGAAGTCGGTAATATCAACCCTATAATGCTTGTCAACATCTCGCATCTCGCTATTTACCCCGTCAGTGAAGGACCTACCAGTACCAACTGTATTACGCAGTAGTGGGTTGATGTAACAGGCATGAACGCAAAAATTTTCAAAATTCTGAAATCCAAAACTATCAAAGCCATGAATTTCTCAATTTTGGTATGTTTGTGCATTAGTGCAAAGTTAATATTGTAACGAGACTAAGATTATGGTTTGAAATAAAGTAAATCAGGGATGGGAAATAGGAGGAAAACCAACTGATCAGGCTGAAAGCCATATCAGGAATGATCGACGTAGCTTTATTTCATGAGAAAATAGTTTGAACATTATAAATCATGAAATGATTGATCTCATTCCTTAAAATATGAAATACTTAACTAGTGTTTGATAAATTATAATTAAGTTGGCAACTATGGTTGCTAACACGGCAATATTAGTACGTTAAGACGTCAGCCACGCGTGCAGTTGCAACATTTAGATCATTCCCCGAATGTATTTATTTATTTTCAATTTTGTCGGTTAATGTAATCAATATAGGAAAAACATTGAGTAATTATTACATACGAGTTTTGACTGACAATGTTGGTCACGCTGCTAAATCTAATGCTATTTGTGTTCCATCGATTTGGATTGAAACCATTGAAACAAGTGAGATGTTTCAGAATGAAATTTAAAAACATTTATTTTTTATTTGATTATGGCCATGTTTTATTACTGCATACGACGAACAATATCAGTAGATACATATTTCTATGTACTTCAATATAATGTAATTCAACAGCTCTAAGGCAACTGTGAGGACTTAAGTTAAGCATTCTAGGAGATTAAGCTAATGAGTTAAGTTGTAAACAAGGTAAGGAAAGTCGACTTCCTTACCTGTAATTAAGGTCTAGGTTAAGGCAGTCTTAAGTCACCAGCTTCACTACTCTCAGAATAAACCCAAATACTATTCTATACAGCATTCATTCGTTTACATACATAATACATCGTATTCTCATATCACCCATCTGAGTTAGTGTAAGCCCATAAGACTCATCTTACCATCTATACGACCTGACTAACAGTAACACAATGTGCTTCAAACACATATTGAAACCTAAATCTCGTAAATATGCTCCACAACGTACTCAAGGCAACTAGTCCCGTTACATGTTTTAGTCCCAATCACTAGAAATTAATCGGCATGTTCAATGATTATCTTCAAACTGAAACAAGGTTTAATACCTAAGAATAATTAATATAAGTACATGCAAAATGTAAATTACCTAGTTCTAAATATATTATTATGTATCAGTATCTCTACCACTGCCGATCAAATTGTGCATATGCGAAACTGGATCATTGGCTTTTCCCCATTGTTGTTTTTTATAGTGGACTGTTATAAATCTAAATCCAATACTTTGCACTAATGGTTGTGCTAGTAATAATAGCAATAAATTATTATGCAGTAATTATTCAACGGTGGCCCTCGGCCTGCACTTAAATGAAGCTCATGTTGCTACATGCCAGCAATTCAGTATAAGAGTAGATTGATGTATGGCTAGAAATATGGTTCGGGGTACTGAAATATGAGTTAAGGAATAAAATTGCTTTAGCAACGCACTTGATATAAAATTTCTTTTGGATGAACACGTTGCAAACGACATAAACCTAGTTTTGGCGGTTGTCCACGTCGGGTGGCCATCAACTATTTCATATAAAAGCCTCGGAAATCCTACAGGCAATCAGATTTTCAGATCAACACAACCATTCCAAGTTCTAATTCTCTTGATTTGATTAAAAAAACATCACACACTCAGTTTCCACTTACAAACATGAACATAATATTAAGTACGATTGTACTGTCTGTCGTCTCTTTGACGTTGACATCCCCGGCGGTAGTAGACCCCGAAGTTATGAAGAGCCTTGAAAATTCTGCGACCACGAATGTTTTGATAACGTTCAAAAACAGCAATATCGAAGCCACCTTAGCAAAGTTTGATTCTTTGAGAATAGAAGGACGGGTCGAAAAGCTCAACACTCTCCACAAGTTGCTGAAGGCCGATGTAGAAAGTATCCAGTCCAACCTCGTTGCCGAAATTCAAAAATCCTTTACCCAAACTGACCTCCGCCAACTCTGGATGTCGAACGAACTCATTGCCCGTGACGTCAACAGCGAACTTGTGACGCTGCTTCAAGGACATGAAGACGTGGAATCTATTCAAGCAGATATTTTCTTCCCTCTGGAGACGGTTGAATCCAGTCAAGTTAAAGCAGGAACTGAAGTAGTCAGCTGGGGATTGAACGCCCTGGGTATTGAAGATGTTTGGCAGACGGGGGTGAAGGGTGAAGATGTTGTCGTTGGAGTTATCGACAGCGGAGTTAGTTACAAGCAGGGTTGTTCGGGTTTAAACCAAATGATTTTAACCATGGTTTTAACCACGGTTAAAACCAGACGGTTTTTTTACAAAAACCAATGATTTAAACCATTTTATGTATATTTCCATATTTTCAAT
>JAQGAK010001791.1:0-26605 GCA_034696945.1 Lipothrix lubbocki | reverse complement strand
TCCATCAATTCAATTGTCACGGGTAGACCGGAACAAAGCCGCCGGCCATATTCAGCTTGTTCTTTAGAAATTGTCACACCAACCACAGTTACTCCGTAATTGAAGGCAAGATGATGGGCGAGGTTTCCGAACCCACATCCAAAGTCCAAAACCTTCATGCCCGGTTTTAGTTGGAGCTTTCTTGCGATGAGATCCATTTTGGCATTTTGAGCTTCGTCAAGATTCGTTGCAGACTTCCAGTAAGCACATGTGTAATTCATGGTTTCGCCCAACATGCATTCGTACATTTCGTTACCTTTGGAAATATAAAATACATTGGTTAAAATATATTAATTTTTAAAAATCATGATTACATCCACCTATTAATTAACAAAATTATTTTACAAATAAAAGGAATGTACATAAACAATTTTATAATTATTACCCAAATCATAATGCTGTTCACCAACTTCCCATGATTTGACTTGTGTTTGGAGGTTCAGTAGTTGGAATCGCAACTGTTTAAAGTAGCTTCGAAACTTTGACATCGATCTCTCTTTGGATGTTCTTTTGAGTTTCTTTTGCATATTTAAAGCTCGGTTGCAAAACATCCGTAGATCCTTCACTGTCCACAGTTGATTCATGTAGCCTTCTCCCAATCCCAAAGAAGGATCCATCGCTATTTCAGTGTAAAACTGAGGCTTTAAGACTTGGATGTCCCATGGTTGGTTGCCATTAATGGTAATCCCAAGAGTTTGAAATTGTTTCTTTACTGCATTTTCAATATAGGAAGCTGGATACAACGCCAGGCTGAATCTCTTAATGCGAACACACGCAAAAAGAATTGCCCCCACTAAATATTCCAAGCTGCTGTGCATGGTTCACAATGGAATGGACACCCAGCGGGTTCTACACGTCAAGTGAAAATAATTTGTTCATATAGAATAGAATATATGTACCCAACCATGAAAAGGAGTATTGTAAAAAACGGATGGATCTGTTCTCAAGATTCAAGCGTTTAAATTGCAGCAATATAAAGTATAGCTTCGTAACTTCTACAACGATAGTCGGTCCTTCCGCCTTGACAACCAACCACCTCTGCTCTTATAAAGATACTTTTTACTGTAAATACTAATATAAGTACAGATAATATAGGATCAACAAACAACCATTAAATTATTAATTGCCCACAGTAAATTTGTTAGCCTCGTTTGAATCCCAATGAAACATCGATTGACATTTTTATTTCAAACCATATATGGTCTCAGAATTTATGGGAATATACCAAGAATGTCTACCATTCAATGTGAATACAAAAGATTTAAGCCTTTTCTGGAAACAACGTTTAATTAAGCAAGCTGGTAGCAAAATGAGGATCGATTTCTTTATGAGACGGTGACAAGAAGGATATTGCTACCACCAGAGTTTCTGTATATGGTATCTACGAACTTGTTTGAGTTGAATCACATGTGGTGTAAAACGTTCTTATTAAGCTGACATGATTAAAGCAATTTCAATATTTGTCAATTTCTCGGATGTGATTAATGGTTTACAATTTTGTTGATTTTTTAGAAAATTGCTTTGTTTAGTTCATACCTGTGTACTGAGAACTTCTGCTGCAAGAGGTAATTGTCCTTTCTTCAGCCACGTCGAACGAAGATTGTCTTTCAAGGTTGAATAGCCACCATTGAAGATGGTGAGTGTGCAAATATCTGGATTTAATTTTGGAGAAGGAATAAATGAAGTGTATATTTATGGTGGCCAAATACTCCACAATTTAAATTAATATTTTATTTTATTGAAGTCTGCAAAATATATATATATATGTACATTAAGTAAAGAGCCGAGAGTAACGCTTTTGGGACGGAGTTTGAACAGCTTCTAGTTCTAAAGATGGACTGAAGTTCCTTGTCTTGGAACAGTCGAAGAAAATATAGCAAGCCGATGCTGGACTTTAGAAAGTCAGTAGGAATTCGTAAACAAAAGTTCATTAAACAAAGTACATTCTGGAAATTGCCATAAGCACAAGTATTCTGAAACTTTAAATAAGTAACATAGTCATAGACACTTATTGTTAGAATCAAAGAAATTCTTCCCAAGTCTAGTCATTGAGCTTGGATAACAGAAAATATTGTCTATCACAGTTGGAGATTAACAGGTTTCCCGGCCAAAAGTGAAATACGATCTAAACATTTGGTATACGTTTCAGAGAGCGTAGACGTTGATTGTAAACATGTTGTAGACATGTACTATGTATAGTATGTAGTTTATAGTGAGTATCATTACTTGTAAGTACTTTTAAGACGACCTCAGTATCCTGTATCCCTGTGAATACTTTCCTAATTCTCAAAAGCATGTTTTGTAACAGGTTAAGTAGTGTGTGCTGTTACCAAAATGATAACATCAATTTTTGACGATACAACATTGACAGTCTTGTTTTCAACTTTGTATACTAAAAATAACTAAATGCCTACAGTAATTTTGTAAACGGAAAAAATTAAGGACAATATTTCACACATTGATGCTTTGTCGGAGTGGTTTCCCGTGTGTACATTTCTGAATTGTGAAAATGTAACATGTTAACATTAGATAACGGTAGGACGAGGGCGTTGAGTGTCCCATTTACTTTCATATTCCGTACATAAACGTAAATGTACTTAATTATAGTCCAAAATCAAACACTAGTTTTTCTACTTGTAAGTACATTCGGCTAAACAATTATTTCAAACGGTTGTACAGTCGTCAGTAGGATTTCGTAAAACTGGAATATTATATTATTATCAATCCTTTGTTAAATGCATCCTATATATGTACATACAATTTTGAATACATCCTGGTCTAGGCGCCTTAAAAGCGAGAGTTATTTTTACAAAACCGAAAGATATTCACTAACATATAAAACAATCTTCCGAATAGTTTAACGAACAGACTCATATCCACCCTCAAAACCTCTCTTTGACAAAACTACTTGCCAGAGCTGTAGCTGGCGAGCTTTAAAACACTCGGAGCACGTAATTAAATAATATTTGAACATACGATAGAACCTGTCACCATATTGATTTTCAAATTTACTCCAGCTTTTATCAAAATTTGAATCCCAAGCATCCAAAGTCTTGCTGTAGTTGAAGCCCATGTTGTGCCAATCCTCAATGATGAAAAGACCATCGGTGTGATTGGTGATCTCAGTATGATACGGCAAAGTCCCGTTTGGAAAGATATATTTATCCAACCAAGGGTCCGAACGCTTTATCACAGTGTTATTCAACCCAATGCAATGTAGCAGGAACAGCCCATCATCCTTCAAGTATTTATCAACAATTTTAAAAAATGTTCTATAGTTTTTTACTCCAACATGTTCCAACATGCCTATGGAATATACTCGATCGAATTCCTTCGAGTAGTCTAAATCCCGGTAGTCCATCAATTCAATTGTCACGGGTAGACCGGAACAAAGTCGCCGGCCGTATTCAGCTTGTTCTTTCGAAATTGTCACACCAACCACAGTGACTCCATAATTGAACGCAAGATGATGGGCAAGGTTTCCGAACCCACACCCAAAGTCCACCACCTTCATACCCGGTTTTAATTGGAGCTTTTTTGCGATGAGTTCCATTTTGGCATATTGAGCTTCGTCTAGAGTCGTTGCAGATTTCCAGTAAGCACATGTGTAGTTCATTGTTTTACCCAACATACATTCGTACATGTCATTACCTGTGAAAATGTGGAAAAATATATTTGGTTTTATATAATAAAAGAACTTAAACAATTTTAAGTAATGAAACTTTCCTTTAATTAACCCAAAAATTTTAAACTTAAGTTTAATCACATTTAAAATATTATATAATAGTTATTATTACCCAAATCATAATGTTTTTCACCGACTTCCCATGATTTGACCTGACTCTGGAGATTCAGAATTTGGAATCGCAACTGTTTAAAATAGCTCCGAAACTTTGAAATTGATCTCTCTTTTGTTGTTTTCCTATGATTCTTTTTTACATTTAGAACTTGATTGCAGAACATCCTCAGATCCTTCACTGTCCACAGTTGATTCATGTAACCTTCTCCCAGTCCCAATGAGGGGTTCATCACCATTTCAGTGTAAAACTGGGGCTTTAGGACTTGGATGTCCCATGGTTGGCTGCCATTAATGGTAATCCCAAGAGTTTGAAATTGCTTTTTCACAACATTTTCAATATAGGAAGTTGGACACAAAGCCAAGATGAATCTCTTTATGCGAATGAACACAAAAAGGACTGCTCCCAGTAAATATTCCAAGCTGCTGTGCATGACTAACTCTTCAATGGATACCCGGTGGTTCCTCTGGGACAAATGAAAATATTTCGTTCATAGAGTCCGTATTTACGTTATTCGTTTTCATTATGTAATGTAATGAAGTATTTAATTAGGGGCAGAGGATAGTTCCATATCTTTTTCCCAGGCATTAAGCATCATGTACATGCTATGCACGTATACATAACATGACTCGCATATATACTGTGCAAACCCATGTACATGAATATGCTAAAACCAGTGCACACTAACTTTTCCTTCTTTGCATTTCCATACTTTTATACAAGATGCACATCTTCTACAGGTGTAACCCACATCTTAAACGGGTCAAAAAATACTACAAGTACACCTAAACACCAACGTCAAATGAAATAAAAAACTTGTAAATTAGGTTTAGATGCAAATTCATTGTATGATTTTTGTTCTATGACGCACTGCAATATTACAATTAATCTGCTGCTAAACTGATAGCAGATATCCATATACTTGTTTTTATTCACGTCAAAATCATGACAGAATAGACAGAACCTACGATCAGCGTGCGTCAGTTCATGTTTGTTAATTTTTTTGTCCGGCCACTTAAATTCCAGTTTCAGTCTTTTCACGTGTATGATGGTATTATGTGGGGTTTCCCGTGGTCCAACTTATGAACGAATTTAAACAAAAACAATCCGAGGACAAAATATATGACATGACTTAATCCAGTGATTTGTATATACTAGTAATGTAGTAATGTATTATTTTATGAATTTTTATCTGCAGGCCCTACCGAAAGGTCCAGAAGTACGTACAATAAAATTTTAATATGAGCTCTTACTTTTTACAAATATGATCCAACATTTTTCAGCATGTTAACCGGAGAAAATAAATTTCCCATTGTCCTTGATAATTTCCGCAACCCTTCCAAAGTCAAGCCTTGTTGTTACCTAGGTATACCTACTACACTATAGTAGTTGGGGCATTATGATACTTACTGTAATTAATCGCGCAACCTAAACTACAATGAAGATGTAATACACTAGAACCTCGCTATAAGAGAAGGCTATAAATCACCAAAATCTGTCTCTTATATAGAAATTCTCTTATAAAGAGAGCTCGTATGCATATAACCATGTATGACATGCGAGCCCAAAGGATCTCTTATAGAGAGAATTCTCTTATATGGAGGCCTCTTATAGCGAGGTTTCACTGTATACGTAAACAACTTGGGTTGGACTTGAATATCTAATTATGATTATAAAACAAATCCTCAAAGAAAAAAAACCTGTTTCCTTTGGCCCTAGCTCTTGAAAGCAAAAGATGGACTTTTTTTTAGCATTTTGTTCACACATTAGCTAAAAAACGGAGAAGACAAATTGAAAATATGCAATATATTGCATGTTTATTCAAAATTCTCCACTTTACATATCTATGATTTTTTAGCATTCGCTGGTTATAGCCGAGGGCTGATGAAAAGTTTTAAGGGTTAAAGCAAGGGTATAAAAAATGTTAGGAGTCTACCTCTGTATTTGTTGTCATGAAACTGCTAATAATAGAATTTGCCGATCCAAAGGAAAGGAAAAATATGTATGTATATACTGTCTACTTACATGAATTTTTCTGCCCGGAACGAATCTATGACAATATTTCAAATGTCCATCATGCTTTGTACAGTTATTAAATCTTACCTGTTACATGTACATTCCTGAATTGTGTAAATGTAACAACATCTAGACACCATGGTAATGAGCCCGCTGGCTGTTCTATTTCCGTGTTTCCATATGTATGTAGTTGAAATTCATACATCACCTTTTCTATTTTTAAGTACGTCCTCCTAAAAGATTGTTTCCAACTATTATGGACAACCGTCCTATAATTTAAAAAAGGTCCCATTCAACTGGAATTACTATATTATTAATTTTATTTAAGGTAATACGTACATATATCAAGCTTTTGACAACCCACGGCTATTTAAACAAAAATACATATGTAAGGTAGGCTGCAAATTAGTTACAAAACAATCGGTTTAATTTACTTTAACGAATAGATTCATACCCACCCTCATAACCTTTCTTTGATAAAACTACCTGCCAGAGCTGTAACTTGCGAGCTTTGAAACACTCGGAGCATGTAATTAAATAGTATTTGAACATGCGATAGAACCTATCACCATACTGATTTTCAAATTTACTCCAGCTTTTATCGAAATTTGAATCCCAAGCATCCAAAGTCTTGCTATAGTTGAAGCCCATGTTGTGCCAATCCTCAATGATGAAAAGACCATCGGTGTGGTTGGTGATCTCGGTATGATAAGGCAAAGTCCCGTTTGGGAAGATATATTTATCCAACCAAGGGTCCGTACGTTTTATCACAGTATTATTAAGTCCAATGGTATGGAGCAGGAACAGTCCGTCATCCCTCAAATAATTTCGAATGACTTGAAAATATTGTTTGTAGTTCTTTACCCCAACATGCTCAAACATACCGACGGAGACGGCTCGATCAAATTCCCCTGAATAGTTCAGATCACGGTAGTCTTGAAGTTCAATGGTGACAGGCAGACCAGAACAAATTCTCCTGCCGTACTCAGCCTGTTCTTTTGAAATCGTGACGCCAACAACAGTTACTCCGTACTTGGATGCCATATGTCTCGCCAGAGTTCCAAATCCGCAGCCAATGTCCAGCACTTTCATACCAGGTTTCAACATGAGTTTGGCGGCTATAAGGTCCATCTTGGCAATTTGGGCGTCCTCTAGGTTTGTTGCGGATTTCCAGTACGCACAAGAATAGTTCATGTTCTTGTCCAGCATATTTTCATACAAGTCATTACCTGCATTAGTATACAAATCAATTTATCACACATTCCCCCAGTTTAATTAACAAAGATCATACTCACCAAATCTATAACTGAAAACAGACGGTAAAAATAATATGAGTTAATAATAAAAATAATATTAATTGTAATTACCCAAATCATAATGTTTTTCTCCGACTTCCCATGATTTGACCTGACTCTGGAGATTCAAGAGTTGGAACCGCAACTCTTTGAAGTATCTTCGAAACTTTGAAATTGATCTCTCGTGTGCTGTTCTCTTAAGATTTTTTTGGGTATTTAGAACTTTATTGCACAACATCCGTAGATCCTTCACTGTCCACAGTTGATTCATGTAACCTTCTCCTAATCCCAATGAAGGATCCATCGCTACTTCGGTGTAAAACTGAGGCTTTAGGACTTGGATGTCCCATGGTTGGCTGCCATTAATGGTAATCCCAAGAGTTTGAAATTGCTTTTTCACAACATTTTCAATATATGAAGTTGGGCACAACACCAAGCCGAATCTCTTTATTCGAGTGTAAATAAAAAGAATTGCTCCCACTAAATATTCAAAACTACTGTGCATGATTAACAATGTTATGGATACCCGACGGTTCCCGCTGGACAAGTGCAAGTGTTTCGTTCATATGTTAAGTATTTAAGGCAATTTTGCCAATTATGTAAGTATCTGTAAGTATTACACATATGCAGAAGATCGTTCGAATTGGCCTTTCCTCAAGCAATAAACTACATAAGTATCTGCGTGAAAATGCTATGAAACCAGAAGTGTTTATTCCCTGGGTTTTCCCATAGACACAAGGTGCCCTTTAGTAGGTTAAGACAAATCATGCGCGCATATAAATATTTACAAATACGTAAACGCAACGTCATATGGGCATTGGCAACAATAACTCGTAAATTATGGATTACTTGAAAATGCAATTAAGATCGAAATTCTATGATGAATTGCGATTCGATGAATCTGCTGTAGAAGATACACGTGTTTGTATTCAAGAACTAACAGAACCACATCTCAAAGTGCGTCAGGTCATGGCTGTTAATTTTTTTCTGGTAATTGTATCCCAGTTAGTTCGGCCAGATTTATACCTTGCTTTTCACACGTATGACGGGGTTTTTCCTATATGATCCAACAACATCTTCAAGGTTTTTGATAAATGATAAACAATCAGAGGTAAGATAAGGACAATTGCTGTCCAGTGGTTTTAATGTGGTTTCAATCTATGTTGGAGCGTGTGAGGCGTCCACAAGTACGGTAATATTATAATATATTACTTTTTGATACTTTACAAAGTTTACAACTTCCCTGAAGCTACTCAAGCCCTTCGAAATGCACACAATCGCTGTCCTTCTATTTGTGCACTTTGAGCCTCATCAAATGCATGTGTACATAGTACATATACCTATAATTATTGTATTATAATTCATTGCGGTTAAGTGCAATTACGCACGGCAACTTAAATAAAGATCTATGCAACGCGTGTTTGACTTGATATATCTCAATCTCAATATATTAAAACCCATACAATGAAAAGTAAACCGGTTTCAGCATGCCTCTAGAAAAATGACGATTTGTTTACGTAAAATTACGTCATTTAATACACTCATTAACTATAATAATTGTTGTAAACTCTCATTAAAGTATTTCTTACATACCTATAATATAAAGTAGGCAACTGAAATTACTACGTACCATTTGAAAATTATTACTATTTTGAATCATGTACCCCGGAACCGGCATAAATATGTCAGATGGTTGGTAAATTCGTGCATATAATTACACAGAATAATGCATTCGAATTTTCCGATTAAACCTTGTTTCACTATAGTGTCCTTTCAAGCTGAGAGACAAGGAGCTGCAAAGAGGAATAAGACGAGAAAGTAATTAAATCAATGAGCATCTGCAGTCAATAAAAGCTTTCAGCTTACAAATGATCCGAAATTCCATTGTCTTTTTTTAGATTGTCTTTAGGTAGCATCTATACATGATTGCCTTCTAAATTCATCTTTCTTGTTTAAATGAATTTGATTCTAACGAAAGCAAAGTTAACGTGAAGGAATGAAAGCATAGGAAAAGTATTGGAAGAGAACGAGTGCATTATTTAATTGAGAGGAATATTTTAGCTCAAGGTAGTTATTATTTCTTTCAATTATTTTTTAATTGATAGTCATGTCCATCATGAATTGCATCAAGCTACCGTTGATAAACATGGGAATTTTGAAGCCACGTAAGTATTTTCCAGTGCATTATTACCTTTTTACTTAAATCTAAAGATAAGTATAACTCACATATAAGCAGTTTAACATATTAATACTGTTACTGTTTTATCAGCTCAAGATCCAAACCTTGAGGTGTCTTACCTTCAGTATGAGCCTACTGAGAAAGACAAATTTCTCAGTGTTTGCCACGAACGGAAATCTTTTCCAATTTTGTACAACATTGAATTTAATGTGAGCATTAGTCAACTTTCATAAAAAATGATGTAGTATTTATGTAAAGCTTTCGGTAAACAGTATAAATAGGGTTTTTATATTTTCGAAAATAATTTAAAATTCTCGTAAATGCAAACGTTGTTAACCGATATAAATATTTGTGTTAAGTTGGCCAACCAGCCCCACGAAAATACTTGTGATGCAGCTTCGTTGGAAGAAAACATAGCGAAGAATCGTAATCCAAACGTATTACCATGTAAGTAGTATGACTGATATGTAAACACAGCTATATTCTTTTAAATGTCAAATGAACTCAATATTATATTTTGTTTGTGGAATCAACTCACGTTAGATGATCACAATCGAGTGATTTTAACACCTGATGATGACTATCCCTCGGATTATATCAACGCTTCACACATAAGTGTAGGTTCAAAATACGATCAGGGACCCGCCTATGGCGCCTATGCAATTTAGTATTTTTGCCAATTCTAACCACCAGTAGTACAATTTTGTTAATTTCAGAGCTTGCTGGCCGAGCACCATTACATTGTCACTCAAGGGCCTTTGGAAGAGACAGTTGATGATTTTTGGCGAATGATTTGGGAACAGCAAGTTACTTGTGTGGTAATGCTTACTAAATGCTTTGACTTTACCAAGGTAATTAAACATATTTAGAGGATGGCTTTAAAAGCATTTGAGGAGTTGTAAAGAAGTCAAATAATTATAATAGGCATGCTCACATTCCATTTTACTTTTTTGAGATACTAATGCCGTTGTTTAACCTCAGAAAATGTGCACACAATATTGGTCCACCTATGAATTTGGATCCTACGGACCTATAAAAGTCCTCGTGGAATCTGTTCAACAGATGGCGAATTACGAAGTCCGACGAATGCGAATTTGGCATAGTGCTTATGGGGTAGAATGAAATTTGAGTGCACTAATTGCAAGTATATCTAATAGTCACCTAGTATGTACATAGTATAATATTTCATATCTTACCTTAATGTTCGCAACAGGAACACGATTTACGTTCTCTCCTCCATTTTTCTTACTCGGAATGGCCCGGCTATGCCAACGCATACATCCCGGCGCTACTTGAATTTCGACGGAGAGTTCGTCAGATGGTAGCAGGGAATCCGGTGTTACGTCAAGGGAAAACCGTTGTACATTGCAAGTAAAGCATGGTGGTTTTTTACGTTATTAATTATTAATCGTAATTTCATGGATATCATAAATACCAAATTCATCAATAAATGCCTGCCTTAAATTCATAAGTATTATGTCCTTCATAATGCGAATTTCAGTGACGGCACTGGCAGATCCGGCGTGTACATATCCATCGATGCAAATATTGATATGCTGGAGCAAAAGGGATTTGCTAACGTATTCGGATATCTGAAAAAGCTGAAGTCTTCCAGAACTGGCCTGGTTGAGACGGAAGTAAGAATTTACATTTCATTTTTTAAAGTTCTCTTTTAAAAGATTTTTTGAAAGTTTCTGCTAATAATGTTATTCATCGAAACTATATGAAATGTAATGCTACATGAAATTGTTATACTTATAGGTTCAGTTAAAGTTCATCTACGATGCTCTGGAAGAATACCTTGTCTGCAAAGAAACTTGGTTCCCCGTTGGTCAACTTCCACATCGAATCCAACAGTATTCCGATAATAAAGTTGATGAGTTAAGACGGGAATACCAAGTAACTTACTGTTGACAAAAATTGTTTTACTATAAAGCTCATTAGTATTCCATGTCCATTTATAATGTCATTAAAAATTACTGCACCACAATATCATTGCACATTATTTAATTGCTTTAGCTCATCTCTAGATTGACCCCCGTGTACACAATTGGGGACTGTGCCGGAAGCTATCGCAATGAAAACAGGTGGAAGAACCGTGATATCAGCGTGATAGCGCGTAAGGATTGAGAGATCATTACTTAATAGTAATTAATGGAATTAATAAACAAGAATTCCGAATTCCTAGCATGTTTATTCTGAACGTTATTAATATTATTATTAGAGTTTATTCAGTTTTAATAGCTAATTAGTGGTGTCTCTGTTGTGTTGTATTAAACTTCATGTATATAAATTAATTTATGAAATTACCCCCGTTTTAGCTGATGAATTCCGGCCATACTTGACTTCCTACCAAGGAACTTTAGACACGGATTTTATTAATGCGGTTTTTGTGGATGTGAGTCTCTAGGGATAACATACACTTATTATTGTTATTATACTTATAAATATAAATATTATCAATTGCTCCTGAACCATTACATTTATTAGTTCACAAAATACATTCTACTGTAAGCTTTGAATTTCAGACCTACAAAGAATCCAAAAGTTGCATAGTAACTGAATGGCCAATGGCGAACACGATCAATTTTTTCTGGTCGCTAGTGTACGACTACAATGTGAGCGCCATTGTGGTTCTAAGTACACCGGAGAAACAAAACGTACTAACTATTAATTATTAATGAACTACATGCATAACAAATATATAGTTTTATTTTTATATTGAGAACTCTAACAGAAGAGCGTTTAATATTTTCACATTTATTTTACAACAGATATATCCTCCATTTTGGCCCGATGACACAAAATCCGAAATGTACGGTCCGGTGTTTACAGTTGACCAGCTGTCACACAGCCATATGGATTTTATTCGGACTTGGATCTTCGAAGTCAATAAGAAGGTGATTTGATATGAAACCAATTAAGCCGAAGTTGTGGGAAAATGATAAAAACAGAATTATTCGGTTCAATAATTTTTAGAATTCATGCATAAAACTTTTTCTGTGGTTTTTTTCGCCGACAGATCATCTCCCTCACGGACTTAATGACCGGTGTGAAAGCCGAAGTAAAGACGTGTCAATTATTTCAAGTGACGAATTGGCCTATGGGGGACAAAATTCCAAGCACACCAGTTTCACTAGTTGACCTAATGATTCTTGTAGAAAGATGGAGGACGCGGAATGATGGTGGTCCAGTACTGGTTGTGTCACAGTTCGTACATACACAACTCTTTTATGCATATTTATATAATTCCTAATGCTTTTGCATCTCTGAAATGCATTATTCTGTGTTAATTTGTTAGTGACGGCAAAAGCCGAGTAGGTATCTTCTGTGCCGCAGTATCTTGCATTGAGCGGATTCGCTTGCACGGTGAAGTGGACGTGTTTACTACTTTGCGGATTTTGAAAAGATACCGACCACGGATAATGCCACATTTGGTATTAATTTACTGTTTTATTAACATTTCAAACTTTTACATAATGCAGATGAGATTCGTACCAAATACATTTATGCTTATTCTTCTCTTCCAGACGGAATACAAGTACGTTTACCAAGTAGTACTTCATTACGTCATGCAGTGTCTCCGACTTCGGAAACCGAAAGGGAAGAAGGTAGAGGAGGAATAAGTGAATATCTATCTGATCCACATGTTTGATGTTCCATGTTGTTGATTTCTGTTCATCTGTATTACTAAAATGTTCAACAAAAATTAATGTTGTTGACGATGAGTTACATACAGTTAATTTATGGGTTGTTGCTAATTGTTAATAATTGTTGTATTTAAAAAGTAATGCTATAATAAAGTTGTTCAACATTGAGAAGTGCAATTAAATGATTATTAATCAACTCTTGGCGTTTATTGCCAAACTGACAGCATAGCCAAAAAGCTGACTTTTTTTTAATTATATATTAGAAACGAGAATAATATAAGCAGGAAGGTAACAACATAAATTCATACCTTAAATTTACTTATACTCTAACGTTACTCTAACTACCTCAACACACGAAAAATATATAAGTATTAAGTTGCACGGTTGTTATAATTGTATCTTATAACTATTTCAAAACAATATTAAACGGTCACATTCAATAACACGACAACGAATCCGCAATGTTCAACTTGGGCATTTATAAAAATACATTCAAGCATTCTGTAGCAACGGTAGAGAGTATGAAAATACAATTTCTGCACGCGCAATATAATTACTTATATATAAATATATATTTATATAATTGGTTAAATTCCAGTTCCATAATATAGTACTGTTCCGGAAACTATGGAACACAAGGGGTTAAAATATCTCCATAGGGCATTTAGTTGCTCAGAATAATAATTTTTATATGATTCTTATATTGATTTTCAAAATTTGTTTTTCTGAACTCTACTAATACCATTTATATATTACGATTTCATATTTATGTAATACAATATACAAAAGAAGTATGGAATCTATAAAATCTTCAGAAGTTATATTAATTAAATTGATATAAATACATACATTGAACGATACAAAAAGCAAAATCCTAAACCTGTGACAATTCAATGTTCAAAATAATTTGTGTCTCAATGGGCTCTCGTGCCCAATAACAATACTGCAGCCATTGACATGATTATAGTTCTGAGATGCTTCAGCATTCATAATTTTTTTTGACAAGTTTCATTAACTAATATCACAATCAACTATAACATTTATAGTTTCAATTTGAACAATAATTTTAAAAGATGTAATAATATTTTACTTATAGTTTAAATATAATAATATAATTGTATGCATTTCAATTATTATTGTTCTATATTGCATATACTTGAAGAAACAAATTCGTCTAACCAAGGTCAACTAAAATCCCTCGTTAGTCCCTCTTTCTTATCCGTCGACGTGATTGATCATGCGGCCGTGGTTGAACAACAACATTATTTTCATTCCCTCGACCCAACAATTCCCGAATAAATGTAAAATTAGAAAGATACAATCTCCATACAATATACCATAGCAAGGCCACAAAAAGAAATATGAGAATAATTGCCACGAAAATCGATGAAATTGTAGCCAAAACTTGTGAGGGTTCCATGACTATTTTGTGCAAGTTTAGAACATGGATCTATATTCACTCAAAGAATTATTTAGTTATTAAAGACGTACAGATAGGGTCTACAAATTACCTGAGTTTTAAAGTCAATATAAAGTTTTAATTCAGTTGGTTCGATAATCCTAATTCTGAGAATTACTGGAAGTCAATTTTGCCTTCTGATAGGCTAAATAATCACTTTTCTTAAAATAAGAAATCTCCGTCTCACTCTTCACCCCTTGTGAAGCTAGAGTTTGTCCAGGTTGCAAGATTAGCTTCTCGTCGTCTTCCGTGTTGATCAGAGGGTCGTTTGTTTTCAGTCCAAAGGCTTGGTACTCGATCTAAGGCATAAGAAATAATAATTAGCTACAGTTCTATCAAATACATTTTATGTATTGTCATAAATTAATAACATCGCTCAAAATTTAATCCTAGAAATGGTTAAAAGGCTACACTTTAACAGAATCATTACCTGACATTAATTTTCGAAAAGCTGTCGCTACTTTTAAAAATTAATAAACGAATGCATCAAATAATGTTTAATTCATCATATAAATTACCTTGAAACAATCAAAAGCGAAGTTTTTAAACGGCGGAGGAAGAGTAGAGTTCTTAATAGCTTTGGTCACAATATCAGTCAGGTCCTCAAGGGTGGTGCTTTTACAAACTTCCCTTATGACGATGGGTTTCCAGTTCCGGAACTCAAAGGAACGAATCAATCTTATGGTTATTGTGACCCCTCTGTCAACAACCGTGTCATCCACAGTCTTGCTCACCTCGGTTGGTTCACTCGCATCCATCAAATGCACGGATTTGATGCAGATCCCCAGATGGACAACGTCACTTGATGAATACTCTACCTACAATATTCAAGATTAAAGGACATTTTTTATTTAACTTCAAATATCAAGATCTTAATTACAATTACAGGTCATTAATGTCCATTACAGCTGATGGATCAAAATCGCAGCTGGTAGATGAAAATTACAATTATTATTATTTACCAATCAAAATCACAGTTGATTAATCAAAATTAAAGTAGATTAAGTTATTATTAATAAAAAAGGACAAATAATGACATACGCAGTTGTGCCACAGCAATTAAAAATCAATGAACATCAGATAATCAATTCAGAATCACACAACTAACCTGTTTATTCTTACAAATAAATATTCTGGTCTTTCCTGTGCTGGCCAATATGTTCAGATTATTGCTCTTGTGGGTCAAAAAAATTAATCCTAATTTATTGTTCGTCAAAGAGCAACTGCGAAGGTGACCCAGCGCCCAGCAGCAGTAAACTCACATGTAACAACAACAATTTAGTATGTATTCGTTTGGAGTAGTCGACAAATCATATGTGATCAATTTTTTGCCTTCACTTTTTAAACCTTGATGCATACGTGCTGGTCAGGATTTAGTCTTGATTTCCCAACATGCTCTCTGAACAAATACTCAGGACATCTCTATACTAATCTACAGTAAATTATCGCATCTGATGATAAATAAGTTATTTTAACTTTGTCTTTAATTTAATAATGCTTTGTATGATTGAACTTCGTAATTTAAGTTTTACAAGTACAAGTATCAATGATGATTAACTGTTGAAATGAAACCTTAGTTGTTCTGAACGAAATCAAAATACTGTCGCGTGGATTAACTGTCAAAGCAATCAAATTACAACGAGTTGAATGAGTACAACATGAACCTTTAATCAAATACTAATATGGCAATAATTATTGTTGGAAGTTGACAACATGCGAAAACGTCATTTAAAGAACTTTTTTAAATCCAAGGAGTTAATTTTGCTTGAGGAAAGTGATGCCTGATCACCTCCGGAGAAATACTTTCGCATTTCTGGAAAATCTTCAGGTCGACAACATTGACGAATGGAGGTAAATCCGAGCTTATAATGTACTCTAGAAAGGTCACATCGGTATGGAAAATCTGGAGACTGTCGATGTTGGAACGGATAACTTGAACAAAATCCGGGTAGTAAGAGTCTCGATTTTGTGGTTTTATGGACTCCACGACTAATTTTGTGATTTCAGCAAATTTAATCATGGCGATATACACCTGAGTAATGGGAGTAATGTTTGAGAGCCTAATATTTTTGACTAAAAACATCTTGTCGGTGCTTTTGAAAGCACTCAGGGACCAATAAGCAACATCTCCCGGCCAGTTTGCGATGTTGGGACAAGCTTTCAACAAGGTTTTCAGGCGGTCAGCTGGGTCCTTAGTTGCACGTTTATAAGTATCGTGTTGCATGTGAAAAGTCTCTAAATTCGAGAATTCTCTTTGCTGAAGCTCTCCCACGAAAACTCTTAAAGGGACGTTGGTGCTAAAGCTGACAATCAATTCCAAAGGCAGAAGGGAGAAGTACTTTGCGAAATTTCCAAAGTCCGATCTGTATTCTTTTCCATATTCCATTATCACATACTTCATGGGGTTGTTTTCGTGGAAATGCTGGAATACTTGTTCAACTAATAGCAGAACTTCCTCCAAGCTCCATTCATATTCAGCACCAGATAAATCTTCTTGTGAGCGTGAGAATACGTAGGAATTATTCCTCATAGGACGGGTATTTTTGAAGAAATCGCCTTGAGGACTGGCGAAAATAAAATGAACGCCATTGAACGGAAGCTTGGTGTGTGGATTCTCAAGGATTTCCAGAAGGTCTCTTAGTTTTTCGGGATTTTGCAACTGGTTGAAGATAATCGGGCACTGGCGGTGACTACGAATATAATCTCGGGCTGAAGAGTTCCACGCTTTGGACACCCGGCATAGATTTAGCAGATCTTGGTTTGAGAGCTCTTTAAATATCCCTGATGTAATCTATAAACGTACAAAATAAATGGTATTCAATATGATTAAAAAATTTAATCCAAAGGATATACATAAAATATTTTAACCTTCAATATTCAATATACATGCATAAATGCCATTAAAATAATCGTACCAAATAATTGAAAATTATTTTATCAGCTGGATTCCGGGCGGAAGAATGTTCAGTCATAGTAATTTCCTATAAATAATAATAAATAAAAATTAATGGGAATTCATAAAAGTTTTTATAGATTTATTCCCACATAATAAAAAATGTATACAAGGTTGAAACATAATATTGATAGCATTGTAGAGCATGTACCAATGTTTTTGTTTATAGTAAAAGTATTTTTGCAATGTTCACAGACCTTCAAGATATGCTGAGTATGTGAATTGATAAAATAATAAGATCAGCAAAAAATAACTACAAATTAATTAATGAAATTAAAGGGAAATTTAATATCTTTATAATTTAATCAACTTAGCAACATTAACCCCGAACTCACTCCCTCATGTGCGGCCCATCCCAAAATTTTGTCAAAATCTGAAGAAAAACGACATCCAAACGTTGACTTTCTATTTATTTCTATGCTTTCCCACCAAATCCAAGTAAATCTAGCTGACGCAGTCAGCACATTCCTATAAGCAAAAAGTGCTGTGTATACAAAAAATTATAGTTACTGTTATATTTTTGCGATCATTTCTAAAAATTCTAAATAAGAATTAGCACAACATTACAAATTATTTAAATTAAATATAGACATTATTCATGCCTGCGTCTGACAATTTTTTAATATTTGTAATTAAAAAAATATTGTCGTTGGCTTGCGAGTGCAAGGATTGTCCATTAATGGGAGACTCAAATAATTTTCATTTTTTATGATAAATATTTATTGGCTTATAGTATGACAATATTGGAAATGATGACAATTGCAATAAATATTGTAGATTTAGTTCGCAGAAGGATTATGCTGTGTAGTGTGTATTACATATTGTCGGTGGAGATACAAAATGCGCTATCTTCATGTGCGTCTAGCTGCAAAGTCTGACATCCAGAATCATTTTAAGTGCAATGTTAAGTCCACTATAATTTACAATTGCCTTGCAGTTGAAATTTTCGGCCATAAATGTATCGTGGAAATCAGGATGAAATGCGACAATATTACCGAATCGTTATAATTATAGCACATTAAATAATGCCAATAAAAAAATATGCTGGAGAAATTTCAAGTTATTGTAAGGTAACAAAATAAATGGATGAGCTATGTACTTTGTTTTTGTATAGAGTTGACTTGTGGAATTTAACTTTATTTTTTGTAAAAGATTAATATACACGCAGTTCTATGTATTATATATGCATACTTATATACATATAAGTATATGAAAAACGAGAATATGTATACATGATTTTTTTACAATTTTAGTGTAATTAGTAATTACACTATATAAGTATATAGAATGATCGTTGATAGACATACATAATATATTATACGTAATTTACAAATTATTGCGGAATAATGCAAGAACAGAAACGGTAGAGAATGCGGAATAATATTAATGGTTGACATTTAAGGAAAACATATTGTCACATTTAAGAGTATACATTGGAGGACAAATGCGCATACAAATGCGCTAAAATATGTATAATTCATCACAGGAAAATTATTAATTATTATTATACGGATACAAAAAGAAATTACATGACGCTAAATGTACTATGAATAATATTGCTAAGGTACTAAATTAATTTTTAATGAATGGTAAGAGTTAGTAATAAGCTATATATAAGTGTTTGTATTATTATTTATATATAGGGAACGTTTTCTAAACATAGTCAATAACGACTCGATGAACTACACTATCCCGATCTACAGCCATCACGACCAATTCACTGGCTCGACATAGGAGGATTAAATCGATTTCTTGCCAAGTCTTTGTAGATTCAAAACGAAGCTCGCAGCATTTCACGACCGATTTGTCTGTAACTAGCTGTAATAGAAATTAAATAATAAGGATATTATTCAGGAATGATAAGTTCAAAATTAATTATAGATACAATAAGAATGTATATTAACCTAAATGTGATTGCATCATTGAATGAAGCTTTATATTAATTTACCTTGGGCACAGTGGAGGACGAGGATTTGAATAGGGGTAAGACCAGGCAACTTTGACCGGGCTGTGCTCCAACGTAAGATCTCTTATTTATGACAGAATTGATTTCCATTTCTTGATCGAACTTAATAAGCGTGTCCCACGCGTCCGCACACCATGTTTTCCCGTCCTTGACTATTTTCTTCTCTATTATTTAATAATAGAAACAAACAATTCGTTACAGAATATTGTCAAACCTTGTGCTATTAAATAACATGTACATATATGGAGAAAATGCTCAAAAATAGAAGCATGCTAATTAAATAGGGAAAAACGCAGTTGTTGTTTTTTTACCCGGAGGGTGTTCTTCTTGATTAAAAGGAGTCATCACGCCAACTCCGATTGAAAATGATGACTTTATTACTAATTTTGGTTGAATATTTGGCATTAGTGATAGAGTAGATCCTTGCAAAATTCCATTTGAAAATTCCTGGAGGGAAAAATTATCACATATAGTTAAATTATTTTATTTTTACCTTTGTTACGAATGAATAAATTAAATAAAAATAACAAAAATAATACATTAAATAGTACATCCACATATAAAACAACTGCTTTGATTCACTAAACTGTATCCTAACCTTTGGCATAATTAAGTTCAGTGCAGGAAATTTTGAAGTAACAGACTCCTTCAAGAATTTGCATTTCGCTAGCCCACCGGTCAAAACAATGTTTTTGTAATCATTCTTCATCACCGCTGCTTCTATCTTATTCACAATAAATTCCAGCGTTGGTTTCATAATTAATTTCATTTCATTCTCAGAGATGTTCAAAGCTCCGTTATCATTCCATGTAATTCCAATATTTTGCTCATGCAGGCATTCGGAAACCTGAGGGTGTTCAATGAGGACAAAATTTTTATTAAAATGTCGTTTTTTAATTATACTTCAACTTTTCTAACAGTATTATTAGAATTATCATAGAAGATTTTACCTGCATGCCAGTATAACAATTAAACTCATGAACGAAGCTATAAGGCAAGAACACAAAGGCGCTAGACTGAACTGCTAGAGTTCCGTCAAATTTACATTTTGCCTTTTCGAAATTCCTCATCAATTCCAGCCAACCAGGACGGTATTTTGCTTTGTAGTAGAGTAAGAATTCTCTACTGACTATCTGCGTTAGTAACGTTTCAAAGGTTGTTTCTGGAGCTACAATAAAGAAACATAAGACTGTCATTTCTGTACAAAAATTGTTGTTTTTTATATTTCTAGCTAATTGTTAGTGGAATCTTACTTGGAAAAGCTGCACTCTTCGCCTCCAGGGACTGAATCATTTTTCCGAAGCTACGACTAAATCCGCTGTAATGCATAAATGCACCTCCCACATCGACGGCCAGGAAATTGTCATCTATTTAATTACGAGAGATTATGTGTGTTAATTGTATTCATTTGTGGAGCAAAATTTATAATATACTTGTAGTCTGATATAATGATAACAGATACGCATAATTTTATTAAAAAGATTGTTTATTACGTTGCCCACACACTGACGCGAACAAAGCCGCCGCCATGGGATCCTCAATTAGGTTCACACCATCCGTTGCTTTCACCACGCCGCTCTGAACATACGGAAGAAAACAAAAACGGGTAAATAGACCTTAACTTCATTAGTCATTTTTATTACGGGCGTACATCTCTCGTTATGTAAAAATATACTTAATATACTGAATCTATAACAATAGGAAACGATAAGTATATTATTTCGCGCTTCGTAGTAATTTCTGTATTAAAATTATATAATTGTACTGTAACTCTATATGATGTATTGTAATATACATATTATAAGATGTTCATAAGTACATAACTGTTTCATCATCAAATGACACGGTTCTTTACAAAACAAGAAAGAAAATAAATGGAGGTTCCAAGAAAGAACAATTCTATTCAGAGAGTTTTATCCCCACATCATTATAAAATTTTGCTATAAATAATTCAATAACACCGCATATATAGCCTTTGAGATTTAACTGCAAATTCCCTTTCATATATTATTATACTACACTTATTTAACGCCATTTGGTAGCATCATTGTTTAGCGAGTCACGTTGAAACTGAATGTTCGTTTTTCGGATATGACATAGACTTTTTTGGGCACTACAATAATGACTGCAGAAAAAACTAGTTAAGCTCACCTTGTATGCAGCCTCACGAATGCATTGCCTCGAATGACTGTTCCAGCTCGTGGGGATCGTTATGAGCCACTCCAAGTGTTCATCTGTATGTGAGAGAGCATTAAATCAAGTTCATTTTCACCGGATTTACTCAGAAATACATAAATCATTTCTATTTTTACAATCTATATACTCATACATCATACAAGCCATTGTTTCAATGTACATGTTTCATATACTGGTACTGCCAATTTCCCATGTACCTTACTTGAGTGAGTGTTCATTAATATTGCAAACTCAATTTCATTGCCAGACAATACAACTTCTACTATTTTTTATATATATATAAATTTTTATATTACATTATTTCTACTATTTACTTAGTCTACTATAGATTCTATTCCGGAAAAGTACACATTGCATTGGTCAGGCTATGGTAAAGGAAAAAAATAAAATGTAAAACAAATCCACCCTGTAGCATGAGATCGCTTGTAAAATTTACCACTATAATAATTCATTATCGGGAAAGGCTAAAGAATAAGAGATAAGATCCTGTTTTATTATTATTATACCTTTGTGAAAGGCAGAAGAAAATTTCGATCGAATCTGTCCCAAGGCAGCGCGACCAAAAAAATTGACAAGGGCTGTGACCAACTGAACGAAATCCATTTCATCATCAATGGAGTCCAGTGTATAAGGGAAAGTGAGAAGTCTAGCTGCTTCCGAGTCCATCTGCAGGAACTCTCGCCATTGACTGACAAAAGTGCCGCACGAACTTTGACCTCGCCTCTCCATATAAGTGTCCAGAGCCTCCTGCCCAACTTTAACCGACGAGATTAATGACTGCTTCTCAACAGCAGATAAGTTCTTGTAATTGTTCGAATCACTCTCAAAGGAGGTGAGGATCCATGAGGGGATTTTATGGAAGCAATTACCTGTAATAAGAAAAGAAGCATGTCATCATTTATTATACGAAAAAGTAAAAACCTAATTAACGAAAAAAACGGATAATACTACGAGAAATGATGTAAAGGAGTTCATTTATTACTATGTATAATTATTCAATAAATTTTAAGCTTCATAAGAAGATGAATACCTCCAGACCAGCTTCCAATGTGAACAACATTAGGATCCCCATGGTACCAGTACGAAAAGCCGCTAGAACGACTTCCCAAGTCTAAGGAAATGATCCACTTAGTGGGTTTAAGCTGGTGTTTATCTTCCTCCTCATTTCCATTCACTTCTTTGTATTCCAAATCGCTTTGACTCCTATGCACAGCTCCATTCACCTGTGTATAATGTACGCATGTAAAGGAACAGAATGATAAAACTTTTCATTTTCACCTTCGTTGAACTTGCATTGTCATAGTAGTAGAGTAGATTGCAGGGTACTTAATAAATATCACATATACATAGTCATGCAGCACATACAGAGTGCAGAGAAAAAAAAGAAAAGTTTGTATATCATCAATCCCACAATATTCTGAACTTGAAACGACCTATGCTAGCATCCAAAAAGCTTTTGAAAAGGCAGGTACGCAATAATTTACTGCCTGGTATTAAACTTCATCCTGTGTGCAATTAAACTTGTTCCTATTCAATGCAATTATCATCAACAATATCACAACATAGTTAAATTGACACTTGAGCATGACACGACGATGAGGAACCCACGTAAAGAAACATAACTTTAACATGCACTCGATATTCCTTCCCCTCCACCATAACACATTACATTACTCTACAACCTCCAAACAACGCAAAAAAATACATTTACGACCTCATCATATACACTATATAATTCAACCCTAAGCATGAGGAATACACATGCATCTATATGCACTAGATATGATAATTTAAAATTCATTATTATTTGGAATAAATGTTATATCATCCCACCTGTACATTGTCAAGCACGGAGATATACTCAATGGAATTGTTTCGTTGACTGGGAGTTTCCGGTCGATCATTCAGGCTTAATTCACTACTACAACGGCCATCCTCCACATCTTCATCATCTTCAAATTCAATCACACCTTCATTGATGGCCTGGCAAGGGAGTAGACTCTGCGGTTGGGACTCTGGCTGTGCCACGTGAATGATTATCTTCTCATGACTGCTTCCCAATGAGCTTCGACCTTCATTCAGTCCATCCTGAGATGAAGCATTAGACGACGACTCCAACAACTCTTGACAGAATCCACGGAAGCTTTCCCGTACGGCCGAGTTTCGCCTTTTATAAACCAAACATTTGCTTTAATTACAATTCTACAAATTATAGTAATCATATGAGTTAACAAATACAACTATTGTTGATTTCTTACTCTTCTACAAACTTTTAATACTCATACTGTTACGGTTAATCGTTCATACTACAATTAATATAATAATGAACTCCACGCTGCTTATCATCAGAATAAGCTTTTCAGCACAAATCATAACTTGACTTACTTGACTATCTACTTCCTATAATTTTGTTCTTATACTCTGTAGCTCACAAGTCAAAAAAACGTATAACAGGAAACATAAATTTACCAAATGTTCACTTCCGTTTCAAATTCGTCGCTTGAGTCTGACCGCACGTATTTGTTAACAGCCTGAACCGGTATCTTGACTTTGGCGATTGGCGACGGACCTGTGGTGGAAGCAAAGGGACAGTCATATCAGTAATCAGTATTAATACAGTAATTATATAAAATTTATTTCTTCATTTTTATTCATTAAAACAACGTTTGTAAGTAAAAACAATCTCTGTAGAAAACATAGCACATTGTACAGTCAGAATTACATAATTTATTATAAGCGCGACAGGTGGAAACGCGGCATAAAATATATGTATACGTGCTTTCCCACAGCACGCACAATTGCAATGCACCTTCGCACATTACATGTAATAACAATAATCACAGTAGTAGCATCAGTTTAAATAGTAATAATATATAGGCATATGATTAACCCTACGCATCGGTCATCTGAATCAAAACAAACATCAAAGTTCACCAGTTCATGCTCATATAGAGAACAGTTTATATGTACTTAGCCTTATTATCATCATCCTCACCCATGCACCCTGTCGTGTTGACAAACATTAACTATTGCCTACTGGCTTGCTAACTCACAAAGTTATATGTATGTATGTTTCATAAATTTCATACCTCTCCTGGCTTCTGTGTGAAAGGTGAAAATAATTTAGGTGCGTTGCTAAATACAAGATGCTCATTGTTTCGTATGCTCGTAAAATTTATTACAACCAATACTAAAGGTAAGCCCATCTAAAATCATTGAAGTTTCTCTTGCTATGTAACAATTTAGTAACACCTTACACACAGCAATAAACTATAAAAAAGCATTTAATACAAAAACGCGAGAAACAGCGCAGATTCCTTTACATGTAATGACAGTTCGCCGGCTAAAATTCCGTTGTTCGCGATAATGTGAAAAAGTTACATGGAAAATTACGCCAAAAATATTACCCTTCATCAGTTCAGAGAGTATAAAATATAAAAGCACAGTGAACTCTTCACATTTAAAACATAAGCAATTATGCAACACTACAAAGCAATTAAATATAATTACATTACAACAGAACCAGCTTCTCCTTTAACAGCTCTATGGGAATATTACGGTGGCGGGAGAGCACAGTGACAATTTGTGTGTGTAATTAACTGTATAAAATAATTAGTAATATAAGTATTAAGGAAACCAAGTCAAGGCAAGCAGGCGATCAATTCTTAAAAGTGCATAACAGTATATTTTTAAATGCCAACAGTAGCAGACAACAGATCATATAGAGGCAAAAGCTTATATACTACTAACTTACTGTACTAACTATACTAACTATGTATATTTTAGCCAGGTACGGGTTTTTATTTATTAAAGCGAAGAATCGCCTTGTCATATGATAAGTAATTTTTCGATGAATAGTATGCACCTTTATAATTCCATTAACCATCAACAATGAGTCAGCTGGAAGTTTCTAACACATGTCTTAACACTTGTCATTGTACACACAAAATCCCTTTAAGGTATTTTCACACACACCTCAACCTCATCATCAAACGTAGAGAACTGCATACACAATATCTAAAGAATAGTAAAGAGAGTAAAGAATTGCATTTTATACGACTTGACACAAAACTCTGTTAGTTTGATAACGGCGTTCATCTCCACTACATCCACATGAACTAATAGCTTACTTAAATTTGTATTCGATATTATTATACGAAAAGCCCCATCTTGGTTTCCGTCTCTTCAGGAGCCTAAACCGCATTGCAAATGAGGAATAGCGAGATGCAAAATTCTTACTTGTCAACCCATAATATTTTTTGGCAATGCTTTCAAGTCCAACTATCCAACAACAGAGATGCTAAACCTTTGTATATATTTCCATAGGTAAGTGGAGGATTCGAAAAAAAGTCATGATCTCTGTCTGAGGCAGCTCCTGCCGTTCAAACTGCTAGGCAGACAGAAAATATACTTATAGCACGTTTGGGGAAATAAAATATATAATTTAGCACCTACGTACATACGTAATTACTTGCTGTTTGCATTCAACATACTTCGCACTATTACAATTGGACAAATGCTATGTGTAAAAGTAAACCACGTGTCAATTGTATGTTATAGGCACTTTAAAGGTGTATACCTAGTACAATAAGCTATAATACAGTATTATGACTCCGGGGAATGAAGGAAAGGTAACCAAAAAAGTGTATGCAGAAATTAGAGGAAACAGTAAATAAATTATGGTAAAGTGGATATTGTCAGCAGTGGAAATGTCTAGCGGGCCAACAACACACAGAGCGGACAAGACACACGTCCTTCCTAATTAAGTTATAGCAGTCAACCGTTAGAGGTAACGCATTTAAAACTTATCAGCCAAGATTTACGCACTGACGTATACTCCTTACAATATACATGAGAATCGACAATAATTAAAAGCAACTTGAATCCAAAAAATCCCATGTCACCATAATTGCAATTTCACATCCTTAGAGGTGCATACCTAGCTAGGTATATTGTGCACTGCGTATGGTAACAGATAACTAGGCCTGGGACCATTTCGCGTTTTTGGCCCTAAAAATTTCGCAAAATTACAGTCAATTTTTCGCGGTATTTCGC
>JAQGAK010001790.1:0-26655 GCA_034696945.1 Lipothrix lubbocki | reverse complement strand
TTTATTTTGTATTTATTTTGTATTTATTTTGTATTTATTTTGTATTTATTTTGTATTTATTTTGTATTTATTTTTATCTTGTAGGAGCATAGAACGCGTATATGTCATCAACGTTAACCTCACACAATGGTGAGCGTCAACTTCAGGCGCGATAGTTTGAAATTGTGTTGGAAGCAGAAACTTCGCGTTAACTTTTGGAGTCCAGTGCTCCAGTCTGTTTTGAGGTTTAGTGAAGGTTAAATTATTAGAAATCTGATAAATAAAGTAAAGGTGGATATTTAAGAATTTCTAGGGCTTTCAGAAAAACGCTAGTAAATTCAGCTCCGTCAAAATGGCAGATCCGTTGTCATTATTGAGGCAGTACCACATCAATCAAAAAGAGATTGTAGAAAAAGAGGATAATATTATTTTTGGGGAGTTCTCATGGCCCAAAAATGTAAAAACGAACTACATGATGTATGGGTAAGTATTCGGGATTTTTTAAAGACGTTTTAATATTAACACAGTTGAATAATGGGTATACGGTAATTTACTTTGACTTTTAAATACTGATTTTATGTTAATTGGCTAAAAATGAATACCACCACAAACTGTCGTATTAAACTATTGACTATGATCAATAATTAATAATAGTTACCCAAAATTATAACATTAACCACCTAAATATTTAAAAATATAATTTAACTGCATGTGATAAATGCATAACATTGTAATAACGCGTAATTTAATTTGGTATTTACAGGTCCGGCAAGGACGGCCAACAGAAAGAATACTACACACTGGAATGTTTAGTATTTCTCTTAAAAAATGTTCAGCTTAATCATCCTGTGTATGTGCGGCGGGCTGCTGTGAGTGGGCACATTATATTAATTTAATAGATTTATTTATAATTTTAACAGTGAAGTAATGAAACACCGTTGTTACTAATTATTTCCAGGCTGAAAATATTCCTGTGGTGACCCGTCCCGATCGTAAAGATGTCTTGGCTTATCTAGGAGGGCAAACCGGAACATCCACAAATATTGACAAATCTGCTCCGTTAGAAATTCCTACTCAAGTGAAGAGAACTGCGGATGAACCTATTGAATCTGCGCCAAAGAAACCACGATATGAAGAAAATGTGCTCCAGAAGGTCAAAGATCAACTGGCTGCCCGTTTGGATGCTCCAAGAGAAGCCTCTGTCACCATTAACAATATCAAGTAATTTATTGTGTACACATTTAAGAGTATAAAATGAAATGAATGATCAATTATCAATAATGAATTTAAAAACAATTGTGTATAGATCATTGTCTGAGGCTATGTCCGTGGAAAAAATTGCCGAAATTAAAGCTAAGCGTTTATCCAAGAAAAGAACAACTATTAAAGGTCATGACGACATTGAAATGCAGTCTGAGCTCCGAACCATGTTAGACTATGATGTAGAGGTTACTGCAGATATTGTGTCGAGAGAGAGACAATGGAGAAATCGGACAACAATCTTGCAAAGTACGGGGAAGCAGTTTGCGAAGAATATTTTCGCTATTCTTCAGTCCGTCAAAGCTAGGGAGGAAGGGAAGATAAGGTAAATAATTGTTATTAATTTTCTACGCCTTCTGTACATATACAATTTAATTATTTTCGAAACTGGGATGTTGCAACTCTTTTTAAAAACCCATGCAGACCACCCATGCCAGTTCCGTCGTTAACTCCAAAGCCTAGTATTTCAGCCAAACCAGCCTTACCCCAACAGGAAAGATACGATCGTTACAAGCAACCTGGTTACAATCGGTACGATCAGGAACGTCTTAATAAAGAAGGTATAATCATCATTATTGCTACTAGAAAAGGAAGTTCTAATGTTTACTGGTTTTTAATTTCTATATTATAATATGCAGAAACTGAGGGTTTCAAGATTGATTTGCTCGGGACGTATCACGGTATGACCTTGAAATCTGTGACGGAGGGTACACAACCTAAAAAGCCCACGACACCGACAATGACTCCTTCAATGACACCTACATCAGTTCCAGTGCGAAAATATTTGTTTTTACAGTTTTTTAATTAAAAAAACCAATATTTAAGCTGAACAGATTAAAATTTTGCTTTATAATATTTATTTATTTGGTTTTCACAGGCAAACAAAATGGGCACAAGTCCTATGACCCCAACAAACAAAAGAGTCTCAAGGAAGCCAATCATTATTATTCCAGCTGCTAATACATCTCTCATCACGATGTACAATGCGAAAGAAATTCTTCAAGATTTACGGTATATCAGTACAGAAGATAAGAAAAGTCAGGGTGGAAAACGAGACAATGAGATATTGATTCAGAGACAGAGAAACGGTGTGTCCGTTCCATACCGCGTTATTGACAACCCCCAAAAGTTATCGCTGCTGGACTGGGAACAGGTTGTTGCAGTCTTCGTAATGGGACCTGCTTGGCAGTTCAAGGGTTGGCCGTGGGATGGAAATCCTGTGGAAATTTTCTCAAAGAGTAATTTCTTAGAATAATATTATTTTCGTGGAAACGTGGAAATTACTGAAGTTTGCACAGCTAATTTTTTTCTCATGTATTTAGTTTGTGCATTTCATCTGAGATACGACGAGCAGCGACTGGATCCGAATGTTGCTAAATGGGCCGTTACCGTCATACCACTGTCTCGTACTAAGCGTCATTTGGACAAAGCAGCATTAATGACATTCTGGGAGAAACTAGATATGTAAGTTCTATCGGTCGTTTAACTTTTAACTCATCCATACCAATTAACATTTTATTGTTGCTTTAATTTTGACTTCTCTTTTGTAATTCCAGCTACATTGGGAAGACCAAACCTTACCTTCGCTACTAGTCTGTATCTTTTCTATGCATGTGGACTATTTTATATACTTGATTACTTTCCACGGACTGTATGCGGTCCATCTTAAAGGACAACACCCCATGTAAATTCTCTTAAGTTTGTAATTGTCACGCTGATGGTTGGACAAATTTGATTTAATTTGGAAATGCACTATATCGTCGGCGAAAGATTTAAAGTACCAACTGCATCACCTGCCAGTATCTTATTGTTCCAACGCGGGAACGCTCCAAATTCTAAGGTAAAAAAGTACCACAAATGTTTAAGCGACAGTTCTAAATTTTGGTGTTTAGACATTAGTGCAAACAGGCTTTTAGTACAACAAGACATTAGCCACGCGTGCAGTTGGTACTTCCAGATCATTCCCCGACGATATACTCCTGGAATTGTTTAGCTGTAGTTTTCCTTGAAATCTCAACCGTGAGATACTTACTTTTATTGTAATGGATAATGAACACAATAATGTGAAATAAAGCTAGAAATTGTGTTAACAGTAGTAACATGGTAAAACATCTTATTTATAATGAAAGTAAACAACGATCAGTTGTACTTCAATTGCATTTAAAACAAGCCAAAAATGATGATCAATTTATGTGCTCGTATGTGAGTCCTCCAATGATGCGACTGCACTAACCTCGGGTATGTATGGCATGAGAATGCACATGCAATTCCAAAGATGCATTTACGTATATAAATTTCAATCGAAAAAAATGGGTACTTGCATGTGATAATTAAATATTCTTTATTAAAATATTATACAATGAATCTACCCCTTGCCTACATTTGTCATATTCAACCGATTCATAAATTCCTGATAATTATAATGTATACTTATAAGTATATACACTTCACAAGAGTAAATATGAAACAAAAAATAAGCAAAATAATAGTAATAAAGATATAATAACAATAACACAACAATTTACAATTAATACAAACCAACACAAAAAGTACGTAGAACCTTTTCGATTGTATATTTACAGTTATTAAGTATAATATTTAATATACCTGCATTACTATAGTATTTTTTGATACACTAAACCCTTCGACAGAACTGGATATTCAGATAGAATCATAGCTTATACACACTACAGGTTAGCAACCATGACGCCTTCAACCTGAATTTCATTGTAAGGAAAATTACACTTAGAGCTCTACATCGCTGTGTTTTCGTCTCATAATATATAACTCATTATTTTATACTTACATTGGATATTTAATAATACTTACTATCCTGTATATTTTATTAATAAGTAAGAATTTTAAAGCAACTCCTACACTAGATTACCATAAAACTATTCTATACTTCAAATGCATTCTTTCGATTCAGTTGTATCGTGAGTTTTATTATTGTTAACTTTGTTAAAGTCAATATCTATTAGTAAGCATTCCCTGGTGACAAAGCCGTGCGTCAAAAATCTATCACTAACACTTGGTTATTAATATTATCGTTTGAGGGGAAAGGCAAAAAGCTCACTGCTTGGCTATATCTCCTATCTTATTACTTAAATATTTAATAATCAAATAGTTACATCTTCCAAGTTATTTTCCTTTATCATTTGGTAAAAAACATTAACTATGAACTACAAAAACAAAGTCTACAGTCATTGTAAGTAATCGTAATAATACTCCTGTGTGGGCACTTGAATCCAAAAGTCAATGTAGGTATTGCACTGCATTATTAGTTATTACTGCCGTCTTGTATATGATCACATGCATATGCTAATACATATCTACGATAATTTCTCTCTCTTTTAGTCGTCAAAATGTACGCATTTCGCTACATTTCCACTATCTAATGTCCTAATATTACATAGTAAAAGGCTAACGAATTGAATCCAAATAATATTATTATTGATACAGTAGGTTTGTTATATAAGAATAAGTGGATATTACAGACACATAACAACAGAACATAGAATAATCAACATATAATTACTAATTTTAGAAGATATGAGATATACACACAACCACAATAATGATAATAGTAATCGATCAGAAAGAAACATACGCATGTCCTGCTCCAACAGAACATCACGGAATTAACAATAAAATGTTAACATTACATAACTGCATTTTGTGAATTGAAATGAAAAGAAGAATATAGTGTGTTATTATTAGTAGTAACAAAATTGCCCTGCTTCACACATTTCTCACTTATAATTTTATCTACACATAAATTGAGCTTAAAGTTTAGCGTATTGTAGAAACTATTTGTGTATATAGGCATATTTATACCGCGCATGGTAAAGGTGGTAGGAGTATTGTTGCGTGCACATCGGTGTACACACCTAATTGCTCTTACGATTTCGGTACTCTATTATTGATTAATATTAGTTTTCCAGCTTAAAGTACAGTATTAATACTTACAACAATCTGAGTCAATGTCAATAAAATTACTACTAGTAAAAGTAGTAATTTACAATTGTGCTTGCCCTTCTAAATATTGTGTATCTTACCAATTGCAACTACACACATGTATAACATTAAGAACAATATTCACCAATACAATCATAGTAATGATTCTTACATTTTATTAGTCTTTCTAAGTTATATAAATAACTAATAGTACATATAACGCATTCCTTATACACTACACAGTATTAGCACGGTCAAACTACACGCTACTTTTCAATTTATTTTCAAATAGTATTTATACGGCGGAATCAAAATCCGACACGATGATAAATAACACCATACTTACAACTAAACCAGTGATGAAAACAATCTTCTCTACAGGAGTATATAACAAACACAACTGTCGTAAGTATTATTCTATAAGTACACGAGGAATTTGACATATGTAACATGTTATATTCAATGTGGTATAAGACAGTATTACTTTATAATTTCTGTTCCATAGAGTAGGAAACTATTCTCATACAAGTATGAATCACCTTCCAATAGTTAGATTAATTATCAATTATATAGATATACTAACTCAAAATGTATAAAACTTTTACACAATACACAAATTCATTGTTTAGAATTATTGCTTCTAAGTCATCTGATGTGCCGCATTTTACAGTTTGCAAAAAGCTTGAAAGAGTCTACATAATAGGAATAATTTACAGAATACGTTATACAAAGTACACATCGCTTCGTAGTGTATATGAACTCACTCAACTACTGACTGACTGTTCGCATTTGCGAAATTTTCTAATTAATTATATATTTGATTATAATAATTAATTATCTCTCTCTTTGAACGTATTTCATTCTCTCACGCTCTGCCTGTCTGTCTGCACTTGGTGACAGCATTGGGGATGGAGGGGAAGGGTTAATGTCTTCTAGCAGCTTCTTCCAAAGCTCTAACTTTCATTTCACGATCCCTCTGCTGCTGCCTGAAATTATTCGAGACATTCCAGTTGTTTTTTCGTTATTAGAAAAACTAAAATAGTATTTCTTTCCATTTAAAGAAAAGATTTGACTATGAAACATAATAATTTACTTTTGCTATATAAAGTACTGTTAAAAAACTGATAACTTAAAACAAAAACCAAATCACATAAAAGTTAAGTACTTAAAAATAGAAGTTATCGTTGTACAGGCATTCTTTCACTGTACGAATAGGAAGATATAGAGAAAAACTAGAAACAACACTGCACACTTACAGTTTCAAACTGTCAACGCTTTTTGAATAGTCAAATTCAAGTATGTACTACATACACTATAAATATGATATGGCAAAGACTTCAGCAGAAAATATATAAAAAGTTGGGAATACTGGCACGAAAGCACGATACAAAAGCATTCTGTAACTCGTATTGGCATTGACGTTTGCAACAACATCAGCATATTCGGAAGTAATAATAAGTAAATTACAAATTTGTCAATTGTATTCAAAATTTACAGCCAAAGAGGACTACAAGAAAATAATCCGACAGTAACGTTGTAGGAAGAAATTCATGAAAGATCTCACTGTCACATGTACAGTCCTATTCAAACCAGAATATGTGTAATATTCAAATGAATGAACAAGATGATGGAAGGTATAGAGGCGTGTCGTAGGAAGTTACTATTCACAATTTTCATGTGTTTAGTATAATATAGTACGTTGAAAAAGCTTATATAAATAAATAATTATGTAACATTTGGTTCACTACAAACAATTATACAGAAATCGGGTAGACAGCCTCTATCAAACGGGTCAGTATATATATAGCAACTACGCACTATGATGTAATAATATGGAATAGAGCGAGAGAGAGAGAGTCCGGGAGTATAGTACAATTACTTATATGTTAATAAATTTATTTTGTCATCATATTCATGTACCGTAGATATTCCTCCTGCTGGGCCAAAAATGAAGGATGTGGTCCTAAGCCAGGTGGACCGCCTGGATGCTGAGGGAAGGATCTTTCACGGTCCATCAACAATTGACGCTGAAGCTGCTCATGAGCATTAATCTGAAATTGAAATTTTTTTTACAAAACGCAATAACACCTTGTTTTGCACAAAATGTAATTCTAATACGGCTTGGTTGTCATATTACATGATGAGCAAGTTCCGGAGGATAAGGCCGCCCAAGTATATCAGGATGAAGTCCAAGAGCATCACGGGGAGGAATAAGAGTCGGAGCTCTTGGGTAAGCACCAGAAGCAGGGTGAAGAAGAGGATCCATCCCCGGATAACCAGGAATTTGACCAGCTAGATTAACAATAAATACAACATTTTAGGATACCGCAAGATGGTATTTAAACTATTACTTTTTACGCGTGCTTATTACATACCTGCAAGCTGTAGACGCATGTCCATGGCAAGTCTTTCAGCATGTAATCTTTCGGTAAGAGCATCGTTTGGCATTTGTAGACCCATCGACGTTGGAATTCCTACAAAATTTAAAATTATTCCTAAATTGAAGAGAAATTATTATATTATAGTTCAACTTGTAAATTATTGAAATTTAAATATTGAATTGTTCAGCATGGCACATATTTTAATGTCACGAATAATTTGCATCACAAGTAGTAAAATAGGTGTTTCAAACCTAGTCTTTCCAATCGTTCCCGCTCAAGCGGGCTAAGAGTCGATTGAGGACCAGAAGACGGGTAAAGCCCGAAGGAAGATTGGTGCAAGCCTCCTATAGTAGGTCCAGAAGGCCCCATAGGTCCAAAACGTCTATGCACATCTAGCCAATGTGGATCCAAGGGATTAGGCATACGTGGTGGACCACCAGGAGGTCCTCCAGGACCTGAAGAAGGGTGCCCAGGTCCAGGAGGCACTCCTCTTAAGAACTCTTCCTTCAACCGATCTGATAACTCTCTCTCACGAATCTCTCTAATTTCCCTCTCTCGTTTTTCAAAAGCCTCAATTTCTAATCTTTCTCTAGCTCCCGGCCCGTACAAACCGATTTGATAGGATGGTCCCAGCATTTGCTCCAGCGGATGCGGCGGCATCATACCACTTGGTCCAGGTCTCAAACCACTCCCAGGGGAAAATCCCGTATGCGGTCTAGCATACTCGCTGAGTTGTCTTAAAGCCGGAGTGTCAGCAAATCCACCCGGTCTTGGCGTGAATCTGTCGTAAGACTGGTTGACCAGAGATGGATCCAGCATCCCTGGTGGACCCAGACCACTACTTGAACTGCCAGGTTTCGGAGTTTCTCTCTTATTAGCATTCGTCTCAGGCGTTGCCACTTGCTTCCTTGCCTGAGCGGCTCTCTCCCTCTCTTCCCTTTCCTTCTCCGCTTGTTTTCTTAACCTTTCCTCTCTTTTACGGGCAAGTTTACTGTCCGGAACAGGTTTGAAAGTCATGTCCGTCCGAGCGCAGGAATTATAGTCTCCTCTATTCCAATGCCTGAGGAAAATTGCGCTTTGGCTTCGCTGACACTCAGTATCATCCACTTTAGGTTCAGGACTTGGTCCCCGTGGAACGCCATGGGGACTTGGAGTCTCTTCGTGGTCATCAACGTCTGCTTGGTGATCATGATTGTCCATCATCTGGTCTCCATGCTGTGATTGCTGCGAAGCAGCCTGGGGAGCACCATGCATTCTATGATGACTTCCATGTTGGTAATCTCCTTTGCTAGCTCCGGACTCTCTGGAGCTGGATGAAGAATGTTTATTGGAACTGGAAGATGAGGATGATTTTGAGTGATGATGACTATGTCCATGTGAGGACGACTCTAACTTTGATGATTGTTGTTGCGTCTGATGAGGTGATGGTTGCTGACTGGCTGGTCCAGAGGGAGGATTATGTGCAGGACTTGCTGGTCTGCCTCCGGGTGTCATGCCCGGCATACTGCTAACAGGTCTCGGTGGTTGCTGTGGCGGTGGGGCAGCATAGTGGAAAGGATACGGCGAGAAGTACGGGCCATAGGGGTAGTGATGATATAGAGGATGTGGATGTGCATGTGGGTGGCCGTGTGGATGAGGATGAAAACCCGGAGGAAATGGTGTTCCTTGAGATTGAGTTAAATGGATATTTGGATGGGGAATAGGACCCTGTGGTCCGGCAGGTGTTGTCATGGTGGCAGAGCCCATAGAAGGTGGAACGGCCGGTCCAGAAGTGGGAGCACCTGACACTGGAGGTTGTTGACCTTTAGGTTCTAAGCTTGGAGAAGATTTTAAACTTCTCTCACGGTCTTTGCTTTCCCTCTCACGTCCATCTCGTGATTCTCGATCTCGTTCTCTATCCCGGGTTTCACGCTCTCTATCCCTATCCCTAACATCTTCTCTCTCCCGATTCCGGTCTCTACTAACTTGTACCTGATCTCTATCCTTCTCGAGATTCTCATGAGACTCTCTTCGTAGCTTGTCAGCAGGATGAGGTGGTGCTGAATAGGGGGATATACTTGTGGGAGCCGATGTCCCCGTCAAACCTTGCTGAGATGGTGGGGGACCCGCTGAGGGCATAGGAGGAGCATCGAATGCAGGGTACCCGGGCACTTTAACTTCCCTCAAGGACTGAAGCGGATTTGGTATCAGATCAGATCCCTTACTATCAGGCACAGTCCCGACAACAGGTGGAAGGCTTGGGTCTGGCATTCCCATCATGGCATGAGGATAGAATCTTCCCATGGGACTAGAATACATGGAGGATTCTGATAAGGAAGACCCAACTAAAGAGTCCTCTCGGGAGTGCGACAGTGGAAGAGCCGACGTAAGTGGTGGGGGCGCTGGGCCACCCATCACACCTCCATGGCTTCCTAGACTTCCTAGTCCATGATGTGAACTGTGAGAAGGTAAATGGTTAGGTCCGGAGATGGCTGCTGAGGAAATGACAGCATCCGCGGATGTCGCCGGGAGTGATGGTGATGATGAAACCGCTAATGCTGCAGAGGAGTGCGAGTGATGTAAAATACTATGATGAAGGGCATGCGGTGAACTTTTTGGTACAGGCACATTAAAGCCAGGATGGCTGTGAAGGTGAAGGTGGGAAGCATGGAGGGGCATTTCCCGTCCAGGAGGTTCCAAGCTCAGTGAGGGAGGAATATTTGACGACGAAGTGGATGATGCCGAAGTAGAGGAAGCTGTCGAAGATGGAACTATACCTAGTACTGGTGCTAAGTTATTTGAACCTATGGAAGATTGTAGATTTGGATCCATAACACTTCCACTATTACTACTAGTATTTGTAGAACCAATGGCTGGTTTGAGATCTTCCACTGGCGACATGAGAGATTTCTCATCCTTAATTTTAATAAGTGGGTGCATTTCCTCTTCATTTCTCGGGATTCGAGGCATCTGAAGATTCAACTCTGGGAACATGGGACGATGTGGGATGTTCAATGAGATGGGCAGATTACTTGAAACATTTGATGGTGGCAATGATGAGATTGAACCAGGAGGAGGTCCAGTATTTCCCATTATTGGGTCCTCTTTATTACCATACTCCTGTTTAATCAAATTCAAACTCTTCTTGTCGTTGTCATCATCTAACTGACCCGTTGCACTGCAATTACTTTCCACTTTCACCATCATAAGAGGTGAATTACTTGTTCGTACATGATTTGCACCGAGGATAACACTATTATTGGGAGGGGCATTTGTAGTCAAATTGCTGGGGATTGAACTCATATCCATCACACTGTTGTCTAAATGTCCAAGGCCTAGTGATGGTTTTATGTCATGAGATTGGGAGGTTGGGGGGAACACTGCGTCCATTTTATTTTCTGGCACATTTAAACTGTTGCTTAGTGTAGTTGGTGGTAAACTGGAACCTGCTTCCAGTTTTACCACCGGACTACTCTCATCTCCAATAATCACCGTTGAGGTTGAGGATGATGAGGAGGAAGAGGAAGCCAAAGAAGTTTTCTCATTCAAACTACTCACAATATTGACTAAGGGTTCCGTGGTCGACACATTCAATCCATTCACTGAATTCGTACTCGGCGAACCCTCAATTTTATTAGTCACACTTATGGAAGGCCCAACTATACTACTAACTTGAGCAGATGCAGTAGTTGTTGGCGCGGGAACTCCTGAAGGAGCCACATTATTACCATTAGCATTATTAACCACATTGTCTCCATCATGTAATGAACTCATATCAAAGTTTCTTTGAGTTTCATCCTTTAGCGTCGTGGCTGGACTGCTATTAGAATTATTGTAGGCATTCGTCGGGTTATTGTTACTACCACTATTATTAGTTGAATTAAGTACGTTTATAACGGGATTAGGGGTTTCACTAGGAACTGGTGGAACTTCCATAGGAATGGGACAAAGTTCAGCCGGACCTGGCAATTCACCAGGTCTCTTGGGTTCAGGAACAACCAGTCGGGTGGTAGCCGTCGTTCCCAGTATTGGACTTTCTGAGCCGGTGGGAGCCGTGTCCAAGGACATGACCAAGGACTCGGATTCGGGTGAGGGGGATGACGTTCGCGAACTGGAATTCTCATTGTCAACAATTTCTTCGTTGTCATTGTCCAAATCATTCGTTTCATTCTCGTTGTCATCGTCCAAAGAGCTTTCCACAGAACTTCCAGACGGACTCTGAAATGCCAAAGAAATTTAGTTTCATATGTTGACACTATTAATTTTATAATTATGCTTATTTAATAAGTATGTAAAACTACCTCTGGCCTATCTTCCTTAAGTTTCTTTCTGCTGGAGCTCTTATCCCCTTCAGCATCTTTCCCTCGCTTCCGTGCTCGCGGTGCTGGACTTGCAGCATTCGACTGAAACGAAAAAATTTAATAGATAAGTGAATCATTGAATAACACAAACATTGCATGTACTTTACAGAGAGAGCAATATAGACGGCTATAATGTTAACGCTAAATAATATAATCCGTAATTAACCGACTTAATCAGTAATTATTACACAACAGACAAAACCGCTTTAGTAATAAGAATGTTGTTAGAAAAATCATTATGCCAATAACTATAAATGTTGATTCAATTATTGCGATGTATTATAAGTAGAAGCACACACAAAATCATAACATCTAATACTGTGTGACACAAGCTCACACATTACAGCAACCCACCGAATCAGGAATCAAATTGGAGCCTGTTGAAGCTACCGTAACAACGGGATTATTCCCAGCCAGAACATTCTGACTAATCCTAGATGATCCAGCTCTTCGTGAATCCCATTGTACTACCATTCTAACCGCCGTGAACCTCCGAAATTATTATGAAGACGCAATTGTTTCCAAGCTACACCATAGTTTGGATGATTGAAACACGACCACTTATAAAGAACATAATGTGTTCAGCAAGGGAACTTTCACACAGTCAATCTTATTGCATGTGTGCTCCAGAATGATATATGTATTAATTGAGTAATTTAAAAACACTATTAATCATAATTGAATCTTCCATACCATTAAAAATATCCTAGAAGTTCTTTCTTAATGCAAAAATACCAGGCTGCTGTACTATAAGTATTCAAACTAAAAAACTTGTTGCTCAATTGAAAAGAATTAAAAACATTTCTTTAATCTCCGTAATTTCTGGAGAAAAAATACTTCTAATTCACATCCAAGATCTCAGAGTAGGAACATTTGTACAGAAAAATTATTATAACAAAATCTAGGAGCAATATACATATTTAAGTGTAAGAATCACAACAAATGACAAATGAATTTTCCTCACTGACTTCCAGCTTATCAAAGGTGCGAACAAGTACTAAAACCAGCAACATAATCTTGTCACGCTTATTATTTTTTGTAAAAACAACAATGAAAATAGGCCTCAGCAACATGATATTTAATTTGGTGACATGTAGATACTGAGAGAAAGAAACATAAACACGGAAATAAGTTTGCCAACAAGTTATCATACACGTTTTCAAAGGGAAAATATTTTAACACTTAGCATGCCTCAATAAGAAAACAGTTTATGATCGCTAATCCCCGTTCATAGAAACTTGTCTACTCATAAGAAATTCGCTATCAATGGTCACTAGCTGACTTGAAAACTGTAATAATTGCAAATTTGAAGTATTTGGTGACATTAATGATTATTTCTTATAGGTAGAAATCAGAAGAATAATTATCTAAACTCGAAGGTAATGGTAATTATTATAGAGTCCACGAATCAAATACATGTATTTTTTCAAGATTGAGAATTAAATTTAAAGGAGCTCTCTTCAACTAAAAAACTGCTGTGAAATTTGGCAATCTTTCATTTGTCACAAAATATAAAAAGCAAGAAGCTTAATTTTTTCCACGTTCTCTCTCTTCTTACCGAGACTTTAAACTATTACAACTACTAAACTATACTACTGCATGTGCTAAAACTTTGTGTCCTTTTTACCGATGACGACGACGTTAGCAACGTTTACACAACTACTTGAGTGGCAGTAGCCCATAACATGAATAAGTAACATGGAAATTTGCAACGTCTAAACGACTCACTGACGACCATTCCACATCCTTGCCAAAAAATCTCAATCCTCTAGCTGTCTCCTTCGTGAAGAGAGATATCGGTCTTGGCACATCTCACAATCATCTTAGTAACAACATTTTCACTCTTGTTTCTTTTACTGCGTACTAAGAAAACCGTATTCCTATACAGAAAGAAAGGTATATTCACTCATACCCTCCGAATTTCCCGTGCTAAACGGCAAGGCTAAAGACAACTGTAAAAAATGTTATACGTATACATACATATAAACTACACAGCTCACCCATACAGCGAACAAGTAATAAACTCCCGCTTACCCCACTCCAAGTTTGTGTATACGTGTGTACATTCCGACAAGTTCTCTTTATACCTTTCTTTCATCATACGTCTACGTCTACCCATATATTTTCGGTTCCCAGAGAGGATGTAGAGAAGAAATATGAGAGAAACTAAAACATGTTATGTTTTCCTTATCCCAAAACTTAAAGCTTAATGAGCATTTAGTGTATTTAACTAAATATATTATTTCCGCTGCTGTTCTTACGTCTTTTTATACTTCTCAGCTAATAAAAATAAATACATAAAACCCTACAAAATATATGCATACACTAGTGGAGCATTAATGGGTTTTATATAGATCTATATGGGCGGAGTATTATATACGACACACCGCATAAAAGTTGAACCATCATCAACAAGGATAGTGCTAATTCGAATGCAAAACACGCTCAATGAAGGAGATACTAAAACCACCAAAAAGATCTTCATTGTCAGCAAGGCGGTAGTAATATCGTTTGACATATCTTCTCACTCAAACATACACAAGATGGATGCTAGTAGATATATCTACAACCAATATATAGATACAGGTTCTACATATAGTGGCATGATCTATAGCTACGTTCCTAGTTCCTCGAGTAAAAACACATAGTTAAAGAAGTTCTATAATAAAAAAGACGTAGCTCGACAAAGTGCCATTTCAAGGCATGCTCATCACCGATTGCCTATATTTTACAGCAAGCATAAAATATCTCGATCTCATTTCTAAATTTGTCGTGAAGTGTAAGTGCATTCATTTTTCACCTTCTTAGCACTATCATCTTCAAATACAACTACTGGGGAGGAGACGGCACGATTAAAGTGGGATTCGCAGATGGCATAACATGTACATGAATGTCGTGTATAGTTGTACATCTTATTACTTAGATCTTATGCAGTTTTGAATTACAAACCCACTCATCAAGACCAAACATATAAATATAATACACCACCAGAGGAAAGAACAAACATGTGATAAAAGCACCACCTTCAACACTTGATCATCTCTGGGAGGAAATTATTTATATAAATAATAAACTTGTTTCAAACGCAAACTAACATGTTTCGAATTCTTTAAATGCATTCATTCTCTTTTCTCAGGTCGTCGTCATTCGCTTCATCAAGATAATACGCCCTTGCAATAAATTAGTATGAACAGAATATCTCCAACAGACGACCATTCTTTAAAGAAATAAATTCTTTATAATACTCATGGCTTGATAATACTCGACACTCGGGGAATTCGGAATCTCAAGTCAGAACCAAGTATGCCGTCAGTACGTCAGATAGTAATTACTCCTTACAGTGTTACAAGCTTGAAAATCGCGTGTTAAAAAATGGGCCAGTATGTTTTACATACGGGAACTTTAAGTATACTTAAGTATACTGAAGACATATAAAGAGTAGTTGCACTCTTCTCAACCGACACGTTGAGAGATTCATCAACTTCTGGAATGCCAGCTTGAGTACTATGTACTTACACTTAAATTTATTCTTTTCATCTCCAAAATACCATCAAGTTATACCTACAAATATCTATTATTTGCTCTACCAAATTGAACTATAAACCATTAAGTTACTCAAATATTATAACTACAGAGGGCAAACCGAAAAGCTGGAAAGGCAGCCAAGGAAAGATACGTCTAAATTATAACAATTTGTGGGAACATATGTGCGATCCGATTCTCCTTTAAGATAAGGCTTAGGAGATAGTAACGAATGAGTAATTTCCCTGCACACTTGCTGGATCTTCCCAATCTCTGATTGCTTCTTAATAGAGCCACACATACAGTTGTTCTCTCAGTCCTTACCCGCCCTATAGAATGATTACTTACATTACGAAATGAATGATACGTAACTTTACAGATATATTCCAGACAACTGATAATATTCTTTTGCAACTATAACATTTAACAACATTACTCTTTGATTAAGTACCTCTGATATAAGTAATAAATTATCCGAAGAATTCCCTATATCACAAATTTAATAATCCGACAATATTCAGCCTCATTTATGATTTACCAGCAAATGTAATTCAAATCATCCCTATTTTAATGAGTAGCAGTGACAGTTTCGTTCCCATATTTTTCCAGTATATTAAGAACATTAAATCATTGTGCTTGCTCTCTACTATCATCAAATTTCGGTAAACTTAACTAAAATTACTCAATTTCTATTAACACTGTGCATTTAATTTCTACCTTCTCCTATAATATCCACACACAAAAAATGAAGACTTCACCCCGAAATCTTAAGGCACCCACTAGACATGGCAACACTTCACGTTTAAATTTGACAAAAGTAATATTGATGATAAGCTTTGTACTCATAAATAAATAGTTTGTTGTTGGGACCCAGTGACCTTTTCTTACCCTCCTATTTGTGAAACGCCAGATATAACTGACGAATAGTAAAGCATGAGTATTACGTACAAAACAGTCTAACAATACATACAAATTAAGGATGAACAGAAAATACAGTAGAAGTAAAAAGACAAATATACTCCCCTAAACCTCCTGTCGACACCTTGTCTGTTTATTATTTCCCACCATTTGCACTATTAATTAGTCAACTCCATTCCGTCAAAATCTCTACAATGTGCATCCCTACTTAAGGTATCTATTTCATGGACAAAATAAAATGTCTGAAATATGAATGCAAATATATAAAACGTCTGCATTTATATATGTAAATATGTACCCCTATCCATTAATACATGCGTGAAGAATTGCAGAATGAAAAATCAGATTTTACTTATGCGTATGTAATTATATAAGAAAGAGTCATCTTGTCATCTGTATGTTCAGTTATACATAATATGCATGCATCATGTCCATAATTCGGAGCTTGTGATGATTAGAAAATTACAGATGTATAAATAAATACATGGCTTTCACGAGCTCCGAAACGAATATAAATTAAAATATGTTCGTATGATTATGCTTATATCTTAATCTTAAAGTCAATACATTCTACATCATCCTTCCCTTTCTTAAAAGAAAGAGACAGAGAGAGAGACAAAGTGGCGAGCACGAAGAGATGAATTCACGGAAGTGCATCTATCAAACGCCTAGATGCATGCACCAACAAGGAAACATCTGTATATACTAGAACTATACAAAGTATATCCTACGTGCTTTTGGTGTATAACTAAACTAAGCATGCTCAGCAGTACACTAAATACATTCTTTAGTACCTGCATATAAATAAAAGATCCATTAAATACACGTTCATACATATGGAAGATAGGGCACTCCAAATAAAACGCCGATGGAAGCAGCTGCTCAACCTAAAAGTTTCCCCCATCGACATTAACGCCACTCTAAATTACCACAATTGTGATCGGGCAAGTCCCCCTTTTCCTTAGATTTGATAATATGTGTTCAAAACTATCTTTCTCTTTTGCACACTTATTCTTCCCTACTTCACGGAGAGCCTCCTTCGCACACAAAACACACTAGTGTATACACAGCGAGACAAAGTAGATGGGTAAAAATGAGAATAAATATATTTCCTGGCATTTTTATATTCTTTAGTTTAAAAAGAAGTGTATCTGTGTGAAGTACAAAAGAGCAAGGAGACGAAGACCAACAGTAATGTTTTATAAAATACGGGAGATCTCCTAAAGAATTCTAAGGGACATATGCACGCTAACAGGGGAAGAAAAAAACCTAGAAAGAAGAACAACTCACATAATTTTCCATTTAAAATTCCACGGCCAAACTTCATCTTCTTCTTTCTCCCATTTGCATACTTGAAGACATATCCCCAATCTATCTTCCCTTTAGCCAACCTACCATAAACTCAAACAAGTGCTCTCCAAAACTACACGCTTCCCCACAGCATTAGTATTTCTCTACAGTACATTACAACTCTCAGCACTTGCATATATCAACAATATATTACAATTCTCTGAGCTTGCATGATACACACAAGAGCTCCTTACAACTCAACATTTGATTGCTAGCAGTTCTGTTTTTATAAGTTACTATGTGCATATCTATTATCGGTATGTACAACTCAAAAGATGAAACCTTCGAATGTACACACTTATTCAAATGTGTCTGCTGGTAGAACATTGATAAGTGTTGGCAATGCCATGTCTCTCTAATATTTATACACGGATTTTTATACCAAACAGGCATTCCTTAAGAGGACAAGACAGTTTCTTCATGTCATGTCGCTCTGCGTGATTCGTGTACTTGAAGGGAAAACATTTCTACGTTCCCTCTTTTACTCGTCTCTCTCTCTACCTCTTTCGGAGAGAGTACAAAAAGATGAACAAGACCTCTTGAACGGCAGAGCATGCAGGAGCTTTTAGAGTTATTCCCGACACTAAAACTCACATAGTTCAGTTCATTCCTAAATAAAAGCATACTACAATGTAACTATGCTTAGAATGTCACGATCGCGATACAATAAAAAGATGAATCACATTTAGCAAAAACACTTCTTCTACAGTTGCTGCTGGCTTTGAAATTCTGGCAGTTTGCGACAACCAATGAAGGCATCACTGCTATATGCAATACATACATATGTAGATATACGTATGATGTGCACGATGCTGCGATGATGAACACTTAACTGTTGTGTTAACGTTTTAAAGGAGCAATTAATGACTGTCCAAATGCTTGTACAAATGACATAGTTAACTTGAAAGATGGAGCGGAAGACTTAGATAGACTAACAAGACTTACAAATATGCAGTAATATGTTACCTAATACTGTGCACTCATAATTTGTACATGCATAAATAATGTTCAACCCCTTTCCTCACATTTCAATCTTCCCATAAGCTATGTTAACTGGATCGCGTGTATTTCGGAATTTTTGGAGTGCATAAGCATCAGTAGTAAAACGACCAACACACACTGACGAGTTATTAAAACTACTTACTCAAGTAATAAAATTGTGTCCTTAAACAAATTCCAAATTCTTCACCAATACTGTCAATATCTTAGCCATGTAGTAAGTATATTGTAAAAAGTACTTATTGCCATATTTGAGGAATATAAACTTCATTTATAAGGCCACCATCCGTTCTTACTGCATCGAGTTGCATGAACTTTTATAAATTCTTAAAACATTAATTAAGCAGTTGTGATTTTGCAGTGTATCTATTTCAATAAAAAAATTTGTATGTACAGACGACAACGGCAACAGAGTCGAAGTAGTATTAGTAAAGCAAAACAACATACCTTATTTTTGCTTTTATCACTGGAAGACGACGTGCTACTGGCTGCCCCAGGAGACTTCCTCCCTGAGATTTTCATCTCCGGTTCCGGCGTACTTGTTCCACTTCCTCTCTTTGGTCGGCTTCTTGCGTTACTCTGGGTATACACATTTGCAAATAATGGTTTATGCATCATCAACACTGACATTACCGGAGTACAAGCACATTATCATCAACATTTAATTTTGTTCAAGTTTGATGCAGCTACATTGCAAACTAAATAAATTGTTTATAATAATATAATCTTGTGACAGAAAGTTTAGAAAAATAAAAAATCGATAGCCGTTAGCACGGGAATAACTAGCAACTTAATGAGTTTTTTTGTATGTACCTTAATCCTCCCTTAAAACTGTTACACAGATTAAACTACACAAATTGAACGATTTGAAAAATAATAATGTACACGAGAAAGTTGGTTTAAATATTCTAATTACTACGATCACAACCAAGTCCAAAACTAGAGATTAAGAATAAAGAAAATAACATTACAGAACCAAGCATCTTCAGCAATATCAAGTATTACATCGAAATACCGAGACAATCAAGTATATATTTACATTGGGCGGTGAATTTACCAATTCTTTGGTTCGTGTTCGGGTACGGACTCGGCCCTCATCGTCATGAACAACAGGTCGGAAAAGATAAGGAGGATCTTTGGGTCCGTCCAGTGTGGGAAGATCTCCGTACTTCTTAAAATGTAATCGGCAGTCGGTACACAGCAGGGCTTTCTCCTTCCCTGCATGGTGCCAATCCTTCGAGCCTAAACATAACAAAGCAAATAACCAAACAAAAACACTTTAGCCAGCACAAATCTGTTGAAGCTTTTCTTTCTTATTTTAGTAGATACTTATTCACACAAAAAACACTACACTTTTATTTTGTTTCTCATCGCCCTTTTAAATCTTTCATCTTTCTAATACAAAGCAAATAATCTAGCCCTAAATGTTTTAATAGAACATTTTCTATATGTACACAACGCGAAACGAGGGATAAACAAAACATATCGCAATATATAGTTTAACGTATATATAAACATATTTAGTTTCATGTTTCGTGCGCTGTTACTTAACAAAATTAACGATGAGTATATACTTCACAAAGCTGTTTAAAGTAATTTAACAAACAATTTTGTAACTAATTCCTAACACAAATTCACTAGAAACGCTTTCCGTACTTGTGGAGAAGCAGTGCCTACAGTGGTAGCCACTGAGATCACGGGAATCAGAGTCCTCCTCAGAATTGTCGTCTTCACTGGCCGAACTTAAATCTCCTGAAATATTTAATAAAAAGTCAAATTGAATGGGTGGACTTGTTTGATTTTAAACTATACTTATGCTGTACTAAACATTACACAACGTTACATATGATTAAAGTGATATTAAGGAGGGAAGCCAAATTGCAAATCGTACCAGGTTCTTCCTTATTATTACGAGAATTACGAGGAGCACGTATTCGGCGAAGAACACTTTGTCTTCGATGACGTCGATGAGTTCGACTTGGAACGGCACCCGGTGTCTTTTTCCACAGATAATAAAATTCAACTAATTCACCCGTCTCTTTATGAGGTAGTAACTCTTTACGGATTCGGAAAAAATTCTTTCCGTATTGTCGGAGTCCTTTTACAAATCGTTTCTAAAACAGAAGAATTAAAATGAGTTTTTATTTCACTGAACATTCATGTCTTAAACGAACAACCATTAAATGAATTAATTGTACACATTGTTATAGTCTAGCAAAATAATTAACAAATATATGAAAAACTACTACATAATTTGTAGTTCATGCTTACCGTTTCGTCTTCAGACCACTTTTTATCTATTCCTTTAGGAACTGGACATTTAACTAAAGCTTGCAGAGCACGACCTGGATCATAACCGGAATCGTGAAGCTGCAGAAAAATGCACAATTATGAATGAGAATAATTGACAACATTCTTAAAAATCTGATTGTTATTAGAAACTTACTACTGAAAGTGCATTTATGGTAGTATCATCTCGAGAAGCAGCTAAACACCCATCATCTGGAGAACCGCCATCACACATACCAGCAAAAGCCGCCATAGACCGTGCTGCTCGCAGGAACATAACCAAGTCGGCATCCACCGTGACACCTGGGCGCCAACATAGTTCTTCCCAGTCTTCGGTGCATACAGGGACTCCAATTTGAAGTTCAGGAAGACGTGCCTACAATAAATTAAAATGGAAGTCGTCACTATTAATTACGTAGCAATTCTTGCTTAGGAAATAATAATAATTTTCTAAAGTATCCCCTGCATACACTTACACTTTTATAAAAATCAACAGTAAGTTCGCTTAACGGAATATAATCATTATTTATTAATACATCACCTGATGTGACGGGCCGACCCGTATTTCGCCCTGTGTGGAAGCCAGCCTGCGTGTCTCCGGGTTATAACCCAAAACGTAGAAGAAAGTGTCTGGGCCGGGTTTGAAAGTCCGAATGAGTGTATTCAGTTCAGCAAAATGTTCCACACGACAAAGGCCCCTATACGTAAAAATGACATCAAGTAAAAATTATATTTCTCCGGAAATTTTCATAACCATCACAGTAGTTTAAAAACGACCACACTCCATACTAACAACGGCTGTGTTAAAAAATAATCGTCGGTAGTTGACAGATACACATTTCGCCGACGATATGTTCTGAGACCCCATCTGCGGATTTCCTGCTTTTTTCATTCTCTTCTAGCACTGTGCTATGTTCATAGAAGGAAAGCTCCCTTGTAATCTTATGTTGTATAGTTCTTGTAGCAAAATTTTCCCCAGCTTTATTAGCAGTGGGACGAGTGGCAATAGTACATATACGTACTTATACTTCTATGTAAGGAGCAGCAGAAAAATCTTCAAATTTAATTAAATCACTTTATCTCTCCATAACTCCGATCATCACGCACAAAGGGTCCGAAAGCAGCTTTCGCTGAGCAGTACAAGAAGATCATCGCTTTTCAAGTCATTTCCAAGCAAGTTTAAGAGAACGTGTCAACTTCATACATACTAACCAACCCTCAGTGTCTCCGATTTCGGTATCACTACTACTTAGCCGAAGAGTGCCGAAGGGTTTTAATTAAATAGATCATTGGTTTAATTTTAAATAATACGCCAGCAATCCAACTGAGACCCCACTTGGTTTTAGTAGAAGCAAATCCTGCAGATATAAACACTCTTACTACACCGCAGACAAAAAACATAACTACTAATATCGATCGTCGGGTAAAAATCAATCCTTTTAGGCACAAAATCAAATCCTTAACCATTTCACGCCAAAATGTGTACATTATCAGACTCTCCTGATGAGGATTCCACAGGGAATCTAGTTAGTAGGTTGTACATACATTGGCGAGTAAAAATCTATCTATCAATACCTTTAAGTAAAATAGGATACAGAAGTTTTATCTATTCCTACCACCAAAGTGTCTTGTTAATGAATCCTGCCGTATAATACAAATCTCCAGTACTAGTGCCACGCAACCAGAAAAACAGAATTGGTCTTTTACTAAAAAAAAGTACATATATTCACATTGTCAAACGAATCTCTGTTCTAACATGTTACACCTTTTATAGTCTTTCGTCAATACATACATATGTAGCTCCGTTTTAGCGATCTCTCCATCGGGTAAAGCTACTTCTTTAAATAATGGATTGTTACAAGGAAAGTCAAAAGAAAAAAAACGGCTTCATTCAATCCACTAGCTACTTGTATTACTACGTGAAGATAGATAAGAGATGCTTGAAAACTGCAAAATGCAGAGACTATTCTTCTCTTAACACACACACTGTTATTATTATGTCAGCACGTATAAAATCTCTTTAAAAGACTCTTAAGCATGCATGCTCAATCTCTTGAACATACCTAAGTATAAGCTCTTCAACGAGAATTAACTTGTACATAAGACCCAGGCAAAACGCTTCATTCTTCAAGCTAATCTGTGTACATTAGGGGAAACAATAAAATGGAAGACAAAAGTAGCTAGTATTACAGTCAAGTGTACGTGTATAAAAGCATAGGTAATACTTTCACACAGGATAATCCAAGAACAAAAGACCATACACTAATTCCTTCTCATCTTCTTCTTCCTTTCACAAGAGAACTTCCACTCTATATAACTATATACTGCAAAAGCTACACCGTGTCTAAAACTAGAGATTTAACCCGGCGCTTCCTATTCGTCTAATAGTACTTATCATCTATAAGACGCTCTACGTAACGTCGAAGAACAAGATGAAATATCTACGATCTAAGAGCTAACTATACTTACATGCAAACACTTTCCTGAATGTCATGTTCAACCCGACAACTTATGCTCTGCAGATTAATAGAGTGCTATAATACCCGGAGATTGAGAATTAACGAGTGGGATCAGAATGGTGATGACATTCCCATAATATAAACCTATTACATGAACCTACCCTGACAAGCTTCTGCAAAATGAATGCAAGACATTGCGGATTCATTTATGAAAGATTTAATCTATTTTATCAATACATAATCCGGAACAATTATTTTTATTTCTACCTTCTTTCTCATTACAATATGGTTATTTCTAATATCCAGTAAAATGTAGTCATCACTGATACTTAATGAGTTTGCACAAGTTAAACTTACCAAAAACCTTTAATTTAGATGTTCAATTCCAAATAAATGACTATTTAACTAACCTTAAAACTGACACAGGATATGTATCAGTAGCATCGGAGATGAACAGCTCCCGACCACAGACTTCCGGAAATAAAGATGCGATATTGTCTGACTTGTTGCATCCTGAAAATTAATATAATAATAATACTATAAATAATAATACTTTTAATAATTATATTATACAATAAAGTAATATTAATTATCAAATAAATTATTATCAGTACAAGTATACCAAATATTCTAGAATTATTATAATTCATCTGCTTAAACCAACCCGCATGCAAAGTTAATATATTCATAACCTTAAGCCATGAATTTAGTTTAGTGCAATATTTACAAATTAAAACAACAATCTAAGTAGTGTTTGCCGATCAGTAGTATGAACATTATTAGAAGTAATTTATTCTACAAGCCTTTCCAACAAATACCTACAACCAGTAATTTAAACAAGTCCAGCACACCCCAAAACCCAGCAATAGCAGATATAAAAAAGTAGATATGCTCATACTTCCCCCCTCCAAATCGATTCAACCAACTACATGTAGTACAATTAACTAAAATATTTTCCTTTATTTAAATACAAATCAAGTGACAAACACTGTAGAAACTCAAACGTCAGACCCTACACAGCAGCGGAACTTATCAACGTGCATCAATTACATCTTAATTTAGCATTTATCAACTCCGCTCTCCTCCACGGGAAGAAGTAGCGTCACAGGATCTGCATTATACAAAAGAGCCATTCTTCTGAATTGCCTATCTCAAATCTTGACACAACTTGATTCTTCCTTACATATAAATACACTTTACTGCAGACAGAACTTGTTCCCTCCTCAGGAAAACTTTGGCAAAACTTGGTCTAATTAATTGACAGAGTTGTAAAACTTGCGTAAATAATTTCACTATTCGCCCTTATCTCCCTTTACGTATTTGTCATAAAACTTTATACCACGTTGCTAAAATATACTTATAATAATGCATAGGTATGTATAAATGCAAATATAATAATAATTACATTATTGTATCTACCTATACAAAGTAGATATTTATATAAGTACAACTTTGGTATCCGATTCCGATACCTTTCTATTCTACCGATGTTACAACGTCCTACAACTAAAACAGCACCACTAAAATATGCATACTACAGCGTAAATTAAAATGGAGTGGAATGAAGGAGAAGGCAGTGAAAAGCGTAAACTTTCTTTAGGCGAAATTCAAAACTGTACCGAACCGAAAGAAGTCTGCACTTGTGAAATCAAACTATGCATAAGCGACAAAGCATTTATTATTGATGGCGTCTTAATGAATTCATAACACATTAAAACGGCATGCGATAATATCCGAACTGAATAGTTTATAATTACTAGTTAAATGTGAGCAAATATTTAAAATAATTTTATTATCGAAATTATTCCGATTAGTTGTAGCAACCAATTAAACTTTGCTACCAACAAAAGTGCAATTAAAGTCATATGTATTACGTGAAATTAAAATTAAGTAAACAAAACTCTTACCGTTTGACTCTATGGAGGTCCTGTCCTGAATCAAAAGTTGGTAGACAGTCTCGGGAACTTCACATGGCCTGTAAAACCATTTGATATGGACCATCAAAGTGTCGCGTTTGCTCTGCAAAGGAAACAACAATAAAATATTTAAAATATGTTATATAAACTTTATCCATATAATTTCCCCATACTCAAACTTCATTTCAGACAAATACACAAGAGACGAAGGAATTTCAGCGTATTAGCTCGTAATAAATACTGCGGTGCAAAAAACCAGTCATCCAAGAATTTTAATAGTGTCAAAGCATGAGGGTGAGAGTACTTGATTATCATCAAACAACATCATCAGAAACTGTGAAAAGAGCCGTGTGTTGCAATCCTCGCCTATAAAGCTATCCATGTCTATCTATACAAACGAGTCAACGCAGATAAAAATATACATACAGAATTCGCAGAGAATAGAAGTTCTTACGTATGTACACCTACAACAGACTCGTTAGAAGTCAAAACGTTATCGGTATTCCTATCTCTATTCCTTGTAAACTGATCCTGGAAATGACAGTCGAAGAAGTTGCTCCATAATAATAATCGTAATGAATATAACAGCAAAGGTTCATTTTCCGTCGGACTCACACGATCCTGCTACAGCAAGAGCAACAAACATTTTGATGACAAAATGTATTCCATAAATCTGTGTTTTCGTACAAATGTTGATATCTACGACAAGTATTAACACTAACCGAAAATGCCGTTATTACATTCTTGAAATTGATACCTAAGCTCACGTTTTACATCATTATAAATCCCTAGCTAACCTTTGGTGACACATCGTTTAATCGCGAAAACCATAACGTTTATTTAATCTCTTTAAGAACTAAAAGACGTTTCTTGGACAGGCGAGAGGTAATGAGGTTTGTTTGATTCTTTCTAAACCGCTTAAATTTCAACACATTTTACAAATTAATAGTGTGCATTATTTCGATAATTACATAATAATATGATTAATATAATTTTTTGAAAGGATTTACAGACACAATAATGTCTTAGGAAACTGTTGGATTGATTCTGAAGCTCAAGGCTGGACACTCTAATATATGTAGAGAGATCTGCACACGGTAAGATTAAGTCTGTAGATCGATTGACAGCAAGTTAGCGCACACTGCGTTAGATTACCAAGATTCAAATGACATTTACAAGAGAATAAAAAAATGTATAGAGAAATAGAGATGCACATGTTCAAAGCTACACAACAGCTTTTCACAGGAACGAGATGTACACGTTACACTACTTTTTGATAACGATA